>LHUT01000563.1:7578-24946 GCA_001412135.1 Silene latifolia subsp. alba
ATACATTACATTCACCAATCTTATAGTGTGTACTGACTAACTGAGTAGAGTGATGAGTGACGCAGACGAGATGAGAAATAATGACCCAAAGGCCAAACCAAAGTGTGATCATCTTCATCACTACGACTCTCCATCTCTAACTCTTGTTATTTTCCTTTTCCTTTTCCTTTTCCTTGTCCATTACACCACATTTGCCGCCAACTTTCCGCCATTTTTTTCAACCATTGTTTCGTATTCACAACTGAATTTGCTGCTTATACCTCAGCAACTTCACCCATAATGTCACTATATAACTCCTCCTCAACTTCTCCTCCATTACTCCTCCATACACGCTCTTCTCTTTGCTTTCCATCCTGGCATTTCATCTCTTTTACCAAACCCTCACTCTCTAAATTCATTTCCATTGTTACTACTAGTACACCTTCCACTCGTCCGTCATCCGCCACGCCGTTTCGCTGCTCAATGGTTATTCCACTTTCCTCTCCTAATTACGGATTACTTCATATGTTTGAATGTGATTAAAATGTTTTACTTAATTTTGATTTAACGTGATCAATTTCGCCCATTGCGTTACTTAATTATTGCTAATATTAAGAATATGGCAACTGATGATATTCCCGCGGTTCAGCTGAACTAATCATTGGATAGTTATTGTGACTTCCATGGTGCAATACAAAGCAACCGTCCCTAACTGTGGATATATCAAACTTTCAGGGTGATTTGCAGGGGAGTCTGACCAATTCTAGGGCATATTGGCCGACCAAAGATGCCATTGCCTGGAACATTGACATTGGAAATGGGTCTTGCTACCTTTACGCTAGTAAAACCGCTGCACTCTCATTTACTGATGCAGGGATACAAGGTCCTTTTTTAACTTCAAATTTATTCATTTCATCTTCAACCTCCCTTTGACACCATTCTAAAATAATATTTGTTTCATTTGGCAGGCTATGATGTCAAGATACAGCTTGGAAATGATAATGACAGATTACCTGCAAAAGTATGTTGATTGATGTCTTCATCTCAATCTAACTTTGATGTGCTTTCATGTATCATTATGCGTGCTTTAGTGTATCCATGTAACAACAAGTTGTACATGCTTTGTGCCTTCGTGCTTTCCCTTCTCTCCATGTTTTAATTCTCTTCCCACTTTCCACTCATCTCACTGATTCTTCCTTATGCTGATTTATAACAGCTGACCCCACATCATGTTAAGACTAACTGACTTAGCCTTTGTTATTTTTGCATCAACTCCTTCTCATCTCTGCATCTTGTTTACTGCTAACGTTCTAAGCATTACCGGGAGTAGACTCGTGTTAGTGGAAGTGCTTCTGCACTCTATTTTTGTATTGATACTTTTTTATTTGTTTTGCAACTTATTAGGTAGTAGAGAAATTTCCTCACATCAGAGATTACAGAGCCTTTAAAGTTCCCGCAACAGTGGATGCCAAAACTCTGCTAACATCTCAATTGGCTGTTGCTGCTATCAGCTGTAAATTTCTAACCCATATCCACCTTATGCGTAACACAAAAGAGTTAGAGTAAGCCTGTTCCATCATAATATTAGATACTTATTTATTGGTGCAATCTTACTATGGAAGATTATCTGTTCCTATATCTTCAGATTTTATCACTAAGTTCTGGCCTTCTAAATACTGACAATTATTTTGAATATTAGCAAGATATCTTAATATTCATTCATTTATATCGCTTATATCTTATGAGATCGATTGATCTTTACCATCCATTTGACGGATTTCCCTGTACACTTTGAAATATCACAGCTAATGGAGTATGCACAAATGCCACTGGGTTGCAGCTACCTGGTGTGATTGATGAGTTTTATTCATATGATGGCCATCTGGGTGCTATATTCTCAGGCGATTCCATATCACTCTACTTATGGGCTCCCACTGCTCAAGTAAGATGTTTTTCCTCTTTTTTTATTGACTGTTGGGTGTCCGTATGTAGAATTACGACTAGTCTGCTTTGCTGATGTCTTTGCCTGTGATAAATTTTATCCAAACGATCAGGCTGTCTCTGCCAGCTTATATAAAAATTCTTCAGGGGGCGAACCTTTTGAAACTCTTCCACTGAAAGAATCTAACGGCGTTTGGAGTGTCTCTGGGCCTAGAAGCTGGGAGGGGTGTTACTATGTGTATGAAGTTGATGTGTATCACCATAGCACCCTAAAAATTGAAAAATGCTTTGCTAATGATCCCTATGCCAGAGGGTAAGCTATTTGTTTCTTGTGAACAATTCATAGTTAATTTACTATGGTACTTTTCAACTTCAGCTCTGAAATAACTATTATTTATTTAACTGCGAGTTCATGAACCTGATTCAGGATTAATGCTGATGGAAGCCGAACATTGGTGGTTGACCTAAACTCTGACTCTCTAAAACCTGAAGGGTGGGATAATCTGGCCAATGAGAAACCCGTTCTTCTTTCTTTGTGTGACATCAGTATCTATGAGCTGCATATAAGAGATTTCAGGTGGGTCTTACTATCAATCAAGTTTGCATCGTAAGCAAGGAATGACTAGTTTTTTTACTCAGAGTTTCTTGGATACAATAGTAGGAGGAAAAGGAGAGACGGAAATGGAGTATGGTGTTTTCCTTCGAAATCATCTATCTAGCCTATGTTGGAAAGGAATTTATTTTAGCATGTACGAGGGAAAAGGAATCCCTTCAATTTCACCCCTTCCCATTTCCTTCCAACTCAACTTGGTATCCAAAGAAGGATAATTGTTTCCCTCTTTTTTCATCTTAATCTCTCCATCTGAAACTCTATTTAATATGATGAATGATGAACACATGCTTAATGTGTACTGCCTAAATTTGGTGAGAGCGGTCCAACTTTTGATCTACTTGGAAAACCTCGAATTTTTGGCCTATGTTCTTGTTGATTCTCTACTGAAGTGACTACTGTAGAGATCATTCCATAATAATGCACACAAATATCTTTACCATTGGTGTGTTTAATATCAAAATCAACTCAAACATAATTTAATATGGTTGATATTATAAATACGGTAGTTAGCACATGCTTTAATGTACTTACTGACTATGGCTTACATGGATGGTGGACTAATGATCATGATAGACATTGGCCTTCTATTATTTGTTTCAGGAGTAGTCACAGTAAAATAATTATTATTGGCAGTTCCTTTTCTGGTAGTTGATCTGTTTGTTTCTGTTGCGACTCACTGATCATCTTCAAGGAATTCTGATGTTATATAGTTCACAGCTTGTTTTAACATTTTGTTGTATTTATATTTGGATTTTTTGTAGCGCGAATGATCCTACTGTGGATCCCAAGCTTCGTGGTGGATATTTAGCTTTCGCAGCGCAGGTATTTGTTTAGAATTTAGTCTTTTCTCCTATTGTCTCAAAAATCAGTCTTCTACCAGCAGCTGTTTTTCTTTTCACATATATTTGAAATGATTAAGTTCTTTTTTTTTGGAAGATTTGAACCTGTGACTGCACTTCGAATTTATTCTGGTTATGTGAAACTTGTAACTAATATTCTCAGATTTTGTTGTACGATTTTCTGAGATAACCTTCCGAACTGGGAATACTAATGTAGAATATGATCTCATAGCATTATGGACTTTTGGCAATATAGCTACTTCAAAATTAGACTCCTCAAGTTTCATTTGTAGCTATCAAGCTAGAGTTGGCATTGGGCCATGCTGGGCCGGCCGGCCCATTGTGCCTTCCCCCAAAAATGGCCCGGCCCAGGCACGGATATTGGGCTGGCCGTGCCGTGCCGTGCCTGGCCCACTCACCCAAATCTCCACCGCGGCCCGCTCCTGGCACGCCCAGTTTCGTGCTCGGGCCGTGCCTGGCCCATGGGCTAATCGTGCCTAGCACGTGGGCCGGCCCAATAACCTTAGTATTTTTTCCTAAATACTCTTTTATTTATATGAATAATGAATATTAACGATTTAAATATTTATTTTATTAAATATTAATGTACTTAGAACGGNATTTACGTGATGTCTTGATTAGTTGATTACTTGTATTTTTAATGTAATAGATTTAATTAAATAATTTAAAAACGATATTCAAAAAAAGGAATTTAATTAAATAATTAAGAAACAGGTCAAATCTCGGGCCGTGTCGTGCCAGGCCCGCCGTGCCTGGTTCGTGCCGGACCCTCCGTGCTTGGGCCGTGCCGTGCCTAGGCACGGGAATTTCCAAAAAACGCAGCCGCGGCCCGCCTCCAACCCGTTCGTGCCGTGCCCGTGCCGTCATTACTGTTCATCCGTGCTGTGTCGTGCCCATGCTGCCCGCCTTAGCCCGTCCCGGATTGCCATCTCTATATCAAGCCCCTTGACTTTCATCAAAAGTATAATTCAACCTCATTTTCTAAATTTTCATCAAATTATTATCATAAAATCATTTTATAACCCAATTTATCAACAACAACAACATCAGAGCCTTAATCCCAAAATGATCCAATTTATCAAATGTAAATATTTTTTTTATTATAAGTTTAGATTTTTATATCATATATTAAATTTTAAGAGTTACTTCTCACAATTTAACAGTATGTAGACAATTGATTATACATTTAAGAATACTTTACAAATTTTATGCAATTTACTAAACATGTACGGAATACTTAAAAGTGTTCTTCAATGATTAATAAATTGTCTGGAATCGTAAAGCTTAAATAAGTAATCTAGTAGTATTTAATAAATTGTATAATATTAATATAAAATTATTTTTGGTTTAAAGAGGTGGAATTTTACTTCTTGGTGAAATTTAATGGGCTTAAAGACTACAAATGAAGCTTATGGGGCCTAATTTCACAATTGAACAAAGTTAAGGGGTTTATTTACCCCTTTCACACTTCAAAATGTATGCTAACCAAAATAGCCAACGCTTAACTTGTATCCAAAGCTGCTAAAAAACACAAACTCAAGGTGAATTGGCTCCACAAAAATAACACTTGTTACCAATTTTAGCTCACTTAATGAACGTGCTCTGTGAAATAGTTTTAGGCCATGCTAATATTTTCAAGGGTAAGAATTTTTGGTGGCAGTACGCAATTTGAGTATCTTTTGCAAATATAGGAAAGGGGCAAGTATTCTGTTGTGTGATCACTGATTTGCTAATACTTGCGAATCTTGATACATCTTACCTATGTAGTCTATTCTGGCTAAGATTTATTCAGATATAACTTTAATCAAGATAATCAGTATAAGAATACTAGAAATCTACTTGCATTTGCTCTGATTGTTTCCGTATAGAACAGTGGTTCATGTCTAATTAATCTCCTACGTGAAGGATTCAGCTGGTACTCGACATTTAAAGAAGCTATCTGCTGCTGGTCTTACTCATGTCCATCTGCTACCAAGCTTTCACTTTGCTGAGGTGGATGATAACAAAGAGAAGTGGAAGTTTGTAGGTAAGTTTTCTTGTATTTATATAATATGCCCCATGTATTTGATGCTAGTGTGTTTAGGTCTCAGTTAAGTTATATAACTGGCAAATTATGATCAGTTCAGCTTATGTTAGCATTAATAGAGCTACAATACTAATCTTTTTTTCCGTAGGCACATCACTTATTTTACATATCCTAAAAGGCACCGTACTTACTTTATAAAATAGTAAAAGCGTCTTATATGAGTTTTAGTTTTTAAATATTTGCTTTTCGGCTGAACCATTTGAGGATATTTGTCCTCCATACTCACCAAAGAGATAATTCATACTGCGTTTGAAGTATCGTCTTTTTTGTTGTCGACCATGCAAACTAGTGTACTAAAATTTACTTGTACATACGTCACTTCGAATGATTGTGTGAAAATGACAGGAAATACCAGGGCCATTATCACACTACGTGCACCACAGCCTTTCGTATAGCTATTTATCTGTTCATGTCATATCATGACATTCTGTACTCCTGAGTCCTGATAACTAGTTGTATGAATTTTAGCAGAACTAAGCTCCTTTAGCTGTTTCTTTTTGTTGACTTGTCTATGTGCTCCTATAAGTTTCATTATCTGTATATTTGCGATTTAGTCTTATGGAAAGTTTCCGAAGTATGTGGCTGGGCATTTTTTTTAATTTTTTCAAGGAATTTTTTATCCTAGGGGTATGTTTCCTGTAAGGGTATATGTAACTTTGGTGAATATACAGAATGGTTCAAAGAGGATTAAGGCCACCATAAAGAATAATAGTAATTATTTTTCTATACTTCCATGGCTAAATTCTGTATCCTTTTCCATGAGTGTTGAGACTTTTAGTTTAAAACATCAATAGTTATGCGATTGTCATCATTATTCCAATAACCGAGGAATTCATTGTAGATCCTAAGATATTAGAGTCGCTACCACCTGATTCAGAAGAGCAACAAGCCCAAATAACTGCAATCCGAGATGAGGATGGATATAATTGGGGGTAAATTTCTGTTATATTCAATGTTGCCTGAGATATGAGTCTTCCTCTGTCTAATCAATCTCATATTATGTTTAACACTACTTGGCATAGATATAATCCTGTTTTATGGGGAACCCCTAAGGGAAGCTATGCAACAAATCCAGATGGTCCGTGTCGCATCATTGAGTTCAGAAAGATGGTCCAGGTATGGCTCTGGCCTTTTATTTTCTAAAGAACTAAATTATATTTTCTTAAGCCAGTATTCAGGTTTTTGAAAATTTATTCGGTTAAAATAACTCAGTGAATGTGGTTTCAGGCACTAAATGGTATTGGCCTTCGTGTGGTATTAGATGTTGTATATAACCATTTAAGCAGCAGTGGGCCACTTTATCAGAATTCTGTCCTGGACAAGGTTTGGTTTCATATTTTGATTTAATGTTTGATACAAAATAAACCTCCTTTTCTAGCCTACCATTAGTGACATACGGTATATAAAAGATCGTCCCAGGCTACTACTTAAGAAGAGATGCTGATGGTTCTATCGAGAATAGCACATGCATGAATGACACAGCTAGTGAGCATTATATGGTTGAACGTCTCATTCTGGATGATCTATTGTCTTGGGCTGTCAATTACAAGGTGATTTGACGATTTGTTCTTTTGCTGCTTTAATCATTTTGAGACTGTTGCTATAATGCTATTGTTGAAACAAATGAAAGAAAGAATAGTGTTTTTCTACCTGCATAAATTATTTATGCACTGTTGCGAAACATAGAGGGTAGGACATTGATCTGTTTTTTTTTCTTTGTCCGCTGTCCGAGAAGTCTGGAAATAACCATATCGGGTTGCTAACACAGGGGCACGGCTGCGTAGGTCCGATCCCCCCTTACCCCACCATTTACAGACCCTTGAAGAACTTGGTTAATGTTGTTGTTGTACACAGTCTGAGAAGATTTGGCGTAACTGTATCAATGACATTTGTCATTTGCATGAATCAAATAAATTGCAAAAATTATTTTATGTTCATTCTTCATTTTGATATTCTCATGATCTAAACTTGCATGGTTTATTCATTATTATGTCAGGTTGATGGATTCAGATTTGATCTTATGGGCCACATAATGAAACATACAATGGTATGGGACTCTGACTTGCGGGATATGTACATGCTTCTGTTAGTTACATGCTTAGTGAATTTTAATGATGAACTTCACTTTGTTTAGTATATAGTTCGTTGGAAAGAAGATTTAAAATGATTATCATCGTTATGTATTGATATGGTGCTTCCTTGGAAGGAGTGGATATAAGATTAAGATGGTTACAAAGCTGGAAATTCTAACAACGGAATACATGCGTCTGACTAACAAATACTAGTATTAGTTACTCCTTCCTTTCAAATCCAAACACCCAGGCCCCATCTTTTTTGTGAGGAATTTTGAATTTATGGGATGTTTGAATTTGGAGGGGGGAAGTAAGATTAAAATACAATTTCAACACTACATATAAAAATATTACTGTAACAAAACTCAATAGATTGACCTCTTTGGTTACACGGACCAGTGGGATAGATGTCTTTCAGCTTCATAACCTTGTATAATTAATAGAACAAAGTTACAGCAAAAGGACACCTAAAGATTTGACTGCCAAACTGTATAGGTTTGTTATATGCAAGGATGCTTCTAATGATTAGTTGATCTAGTTGACTTGAGGCTTTGAACATTTTTTGTCTTTTAGGAAATTATAAATGTATATGTGCAAAGACCTACTATCATTGTCTAACGATTCAATGATTAGCGGCTATGGAGATCAGGAATCTCGCAATCTCGTGACTTCTCCATAGTTTATCCATGGAATGTTTTTGCATGAAATGAGCTCTGCTGGGGTTGTACCCAGGCATCATCTTTTTCTGCTAGCCACTCTCTACTGCTCTCTTGACTGTTTATTAGTTAGTTGGATACTCAAATACTGTCAAAGTGTGGCAATCGTAATTTGACTTCTCCTAGAGTAGTCGTTCTTAGCTTACATCATTGTTTAAACTTTTCTTCTACTGTTTTCTTGTGATTAATTTGTTAGGATGTTACTTTTTGTTATCAGTTTTCTGTCTGTCCGTTTATCATGGTGCAGCTGTTTCTAAATCAAATTGTGAACTGTGTTCTGGAGGGATTTTAGTCAATTCTCTTTATCTTCTGCGTACTTGCTGAAATTGTGGAATTGACTTGATCATTCCCTTACATAGTCTCCATTAGATATAGGTCCAGACATCAATCAATTTAAAAGGTTGTGCTAGCTTTTTCTTCATGGAAGTATGTTGCATACAGCCAGTGGTGTTTGAACTTGTATAAAACTTTTAGAATTGTTGCAGGTGAAAGCAACAAGTATGCTCCAAGGCCTTTCAAAAGGCAGGGATGGCGTAGAGGGTTCAAGCATCTACATGTGAGTTTGAAGTCAATTTATCCCTTGAACTGAGTGTGTCGTTCTTGTAATCTGACTCTGTTTGTTTCGTTTTTGTTCACTTTTCAATAGCCACCTTTTTGGTTCTATTATTTGGTTTTTGAAATGGTTCTGGTTGTAGATATGGTGAAGGATGGGACTTTGGTGAAGTTGCAAACAATGCACGGGGCATAAATGCTTCTCAACTAAATCTTGGTGGAACTGGAATTGGAAGGTGTGTGTTGTATTTTTCCTCCTTGTTTTCAATCTGAATTGTTGCTTTTCCTTCTGAAATTTGACAACTGAACTACATTATTAATTCCTGGATGACGAACACTTCTAAAGAATGGAAGGGAAGGTTGATGTACTGACTACTGACAATAAACAAAAGAGCTATTCTGGTTTGTACATAGTCCAATATGTATGACATGTAATCAGATGAAACTGGCAAACAGTTGATCCTTTATTTAATCTCGTTAAGACGCTTAGTTAACATTATTTTCTTTGTGATTAAAAATTCTTTCAAGTGTTCAGAGTGCTCTTTATTTAGCTAAAAACAGACTTTTGATCAATGCGATTTTCATATAACTGTGCTGAACTTCTGTTCAGCTTTAATGATCGAATAAGAGATGCGATGATTGGTGGCGGTCCTTTTGGTCCTCCCCTTCAGCAAGGATTCGTGACTGGTTTGGCCTTAGAGGTAAGGTATACTTTAGCTAAGCCACTGATATTTGTAGTTCTTGATTGTATTGTTCTATAACCGAATAGGACGAGCGTATTAGGTTTGCTGAAATTTCATTAGAGAGCCCGTCAATATCTGTAAGTAACGCTTATGCAGAAGTCAGTATATCTAGAGTGACTAGTGACATAAGTTGTCACTTCCATCTACCTGGACAGTGGACACGTATTAAATATCTTTTTTGTACCTGTGTATTATCCGTTTCGGAAATCAGCTGGCGCCTCTAACTTTTAATTTCATGAATATTCCTGATAGCATGTGATAGAAACTCATATGAGAGGATTTGTGGTTATATTTTGGAGAATAGTTGCGGTTATCTGGTTATTAGTGCAGTTGACAAAAAACCTAGGGTTTAATGTTTCCTCATACTTTGATCTGTTATTCCTGTTCCTGCCTTTCTTTCATTCTTTTTATTTGCTTGAAAGTTATAATTGTTCGTGGTATATGACGCAAATCATTCGGAGAAATATTGTTTTAGCTATGTTTTGACGGTTGTGGCAGTGTGAGTGGAGGCATGTAACAGTTTCAGTCTAGAGATGCTACCAAGTGTCTAACTGCATAGAGTCTAAAGTTGAAAGTGTTTGTTACCTTATTATTCTTTGGATAGGTATTACAACCCTTTCCTTGTACTCTATTAACTACTCGTACATTTTTTATGTATTTTGCAGCCTAATGATCATGACCATGGTTCTAAATCAAATGCAGACCGTATGCTTGCTTTATCAAAGGATCATATCCAGGTTTTATACTTCCTTACCCTTTAAGTTGGTGTCATGTTATGAATCCAACAAAAGATCATGTTTCTTTCTGGGACCATTCCTATTGTGACACAGTGATAAAAAAATACTTTCTGGAATTTGATATGAATCATATGATACATTGAACTATTCTTATGCGACTTTTAATTTAGAATTATTCTCTTCTTTTACGTGGTAATTTTGTTACTCAAAATTTAGGCAAGTGGATAGCTGTATGAATGTTTATTCTTTTGTTTTTTTTTCCCGTATGCCTTGTTGAGATTTTGGTGAGTTGAAAATAATTATTGGGCCTATATTGGTAGGGAATTCGTGAGTTCGACTGCTCGAGACCTGGATTATAAGCATAGTTTTAAACATCAGCCACGACCAAGTTATAAAGGTTTTGGGGTTTACCGCGACCGCATTTGGCTGCGTTATAAGGCGATAGTGATCGCATTTAGTGAGATTAGGCCGCGACAACCGATACTGCGACCATGACCATGACCGTGACTGAAAACTAGATTTAATACTATGAGTATGAGTTCAAAGCTATTTAATCAAACCATACTTACTGTAACACCTGTACCCCGGTGCAGCGGTGCTCTAAAAGGCTCCCATGTATGCAATGTTACCTATTTGTTGAAATTCATTATGAAAAAATTGCATCAAATATACAACTAATTAACTAATTGCTACTGAACAGTCCCAAAAGTGCAGAGATTGTAATGACCCATTTAGCTTTATTCCATCATTTTCCAAATCCAATGAATAAACCTGTCTTTGGCTTATGTGGAGATGGAAATAGAAACCCTTCTTAATAGTGACATTTGCTTGAAATTTGATCAGTTTTTAGGATCTTCAGAAGAAAGTTAACTTAATAGATGCCTTTTACATTATACTGTTTCCACATTCACTCTTTTACAAGTAATGTTTCCACATGACCACATGAAATTGATTTCACTTTCTTGATTTCAATTGTAAAAATTTAAAATTTAAAATTCAATTCCAAATCCAATTTCATAAACTTAGTGGGAAATCATGTGGAATTCAATTCCAAGCTTCAATTTCTCAATGATGTTTGGGACACCCATGGAATTGGAATTGGATTGGGCGGGAGCGCTGCAGTAAGAGATCGGTTAGCGATGAAATTTATAAATTACACACTAAAAATTTTTGTGCGCTTGTTTTCACTAGGTTGGGATGGCTGCAAACTTGAGGGACTATGTCTTGACAAATTGTGATGGCAAACAGGTAAAAGCCCTGCTGAGCATTTAATTGGCAAGAACCAACGAACGCTAACCCTGGTATTTGGGTTCTGACTTCCGAGAAGGTCCAAGTTTCTCAAACATTTGGTGGTGCTATGTGCAGAAGCCCAAAGTGCTACTAGATTTTGTTCTTAAAAGAAGGTTTAAAGAAGCAAATAATATCCAAAAAACCGATGGATGCAGAACAAATACAGTAGATAAACTAGAGAAAAAGAAAAAAACTAGCTTTTTAATGACAGTGATGAAAACGACACACATAGGGCACATATAATAAACAACATGAGTACTTTTGCGAGCTATGTTCTAGATGTCAATTACATCCACATAGATCTTTCAGTTTGTGGTATGTGATATAGAAGTCTCTATTTTAATGCTCCTAGGAGTCCTAACTCCTAACCCCTTTTCACGTTCTTATTCTGAATTTCTGATCTCTCTAACAGAACTTTTTCACCTGTCTATCTTAGCCCTTTCTACGTAGTACGTAAATAATTTATCTTAGTTACTCCCTCTATTCCATTGATATAGTCCCAAATTTATTAAAGGTTGTATTTAAAAAAAAAAAGTGATGAAATAACATCATTATCCTTTTGACTAAAAGGAAATGTGGACAAATAATTGGGATGAAAATCATGAAATATTACTATTTACTTAAGCAGGGGCAAATGGGATTTCACTATTTATTAGATTTAGAAAGGGATAATTATTTTGGGGCAACTCAAAGGAAATAGGGACAATATAAGTGGGATGGAGGGAGTATTATTTATGGTCTGTTGGCATTCCTTATGAACTACATTCCGTATTATTGTTAGATTGAAGAATTGATTGGCTGTGGACATCACCTTGAAACCCTTATTATAAGTTGACTGAACACTTACATGAAGTTTCCTCACAGGTAAGAGGTTGTGAAGTATATACCTTTGGTGGATCACCTGTTGGATATGCAATGCAGCCGGTAGAAACTGTAAGGCTTTGTTGCAAGCTTATCTATTTTATTCAAACAATGAGACTGGACACAAATAATACTTCCTAATATGATACAGTGCGTAACACATTTTTACTATTATATAAATTATTGCCTTCAGGTTAACTATGTCTCTGCTCATGACAATCAGACCTTGTTTGATATTATAAGTTTAAAGGTAAATTTTGTCTACTCTGACAAATTAGTGTCTGTCAGATCCAGTGCTTCTGTGGAACCTAACTTGAATTCATTGCTTCAGACACCAACAGATATGACAGTGGATGAGAGGTGCCGAATGAATCATATTGCTACTAGTATCATAGCGCTCTCACAGGTTAGAATACCTACTTTTTCTTAAGGTTTCTCGCAAATTACTTGCGACGTTAATGCTTATTGGTTGTGCTTAATAGCCGATTGTAATTCGTAAGCCAAAATAGGGCATGAAGAAATTTGTTTTAATTGCTTTTTTGGGGAAGAGGTTTGCTAGGGATTAATCCTAGAGCATTTACTGCTCCTGTTTATTTATATATATTTTTGCTGGGGTAGAAGCGCATCCCTTTGCAACAAGCTAGTAATTCGCATCTCCTAACATAAGCATCACTGCTGAATGCGGATCGCATGTTATCGAACTGCACTCAGCCAGTCAGTCGAGTCCTTAATTGGTCCAGATTATTATTAAACTTGCATCAATAATTTAAAAAAAAAATAGATGTAGTGCTTGAATAAGACACATTATCTAGGAACATTCTGATTTTCTGCAAAATATTGGTAACTTACACTAAGAATAACTGAAGAGTGCCTTGTATCGGGTCAGTGTAAGCACTCGGCTGTTTAAGTTTTGCTTGGGAATGGTTAGTGATGGCGGCTATGTTCAAACATATCAATTGAGGAAGCTGCCTGGTGTCATAGCAGCATTTCATACCACTTGTCCTATATGGTAGTGTTAGGTGCCACCGTGCCAGCATAAGCTGAACACATTGATGATAAGGGCATAAAGAACATCAGGTGTGATCTTACTGAAGGACGACTGCTGGATTTTCCCAGTGCATATGGAAGGTATGATTATGGCCTGTTGACGAAAAAGTCTATCCCTACAAGTAATGTGATTAAACAAACGGCATGAGGTTAGAATCTTTGAATAGTGGAAAGGAACACACGTTATGTACGAATGATAAAGAAAAACGGATCAACGGATAAGCCCTTTCAAAGAAATCAATCCTTGAGGTCTATTTGAGATGGAGAAGTATAACTTCATTGACACATAATTGTCCACTATGTTTAGAACCTGTATTCGGCTGCTTGTAATGAACTTCCGGAAGATAGTTTCTCTCATTCTATTGATAGGTAATATTAGTTTGTTACGAGCACGCAGCTGATATGTGCTAATGCTTTGAAACTGTAGCTAATAATAGATCTATATGCTCCCAGTGTAGTATGTGATTTATTGTATTCTTAATTGGCTTTGAAATTGAAGGGAACGCCATTTTTCCATGCTGGAGATGAGATGCTTCGCTCCAAATCGCTTGACCGTGATTCATATAATTCTGGTGATTGGTTTAACAGGTCTGTCATTATGATATGTGTGCTCTGATGTACAACGTCCTTCTCAATCAATAAGCCTTGTTTGCTGTTTTCTGCGAGTGAAATTTTGAAAAATTGGCGTATAGCCATATATTACTGAAATGGAAGAGTATTAATTAGCATCTTAAATTGTTGTGGCTTGTGGATTTCATTATTGATTTTCACAGAGACTTGGTGTAGACATCAGTAGTTATATACTGTGATTTCCCTAGCCACTAATAGTATTGGTTCATCCCATTATCAGATTGGATTTCAGCTACAGTTCCAACAACTGGGGTGTTGGCCTTCCTCCAAAGGATCACAATGAAAATAACTGGCCTTTGTGAGTTCCTTCTTTCAGAATTATTTGTGAAATATTTTTCATATCTACCTATAGTACCTTTTTTTTAGTCATTCTCATTTTGAATGCCTATCCGGTTCCTGTGTTTTTAAATATACCATTTCAGATTCAAGCCGAGATTGGCAAATCCATCTTACAAGCCTGACAAGAGTCACATAGTTGCTGCTGTTGAGAATTTCACAAACTTGTTGCAGATCAGATACTCTTCACCACTTCTCCGCTTAAGGACAATGAAGGATGTGCAGGTGAGACCATCTCTCTGTTTTTTCTTTGTAGAAGTTTAGGATGTTAGTTCTAGTTTTCAATTTACTACGACAACATCTGTAATTTTCTTGTGCTACTAAGTATGACATCCAATTCTTTAGATTTGCAACAATTTTGCTGTTTTTTTTTGGGTCCAATTTACAGGATTTGCTACATTTCTGTTAGTAGCAAACAATAATAATCAAAGTCAAATACATTTGTCCAATTTACCATCTCTCTGTTTTTTCCTTGTAGACGGTTAGATCATGTTTTTAATTTACTACGACAACATCTGTAAATTTTCCTGTGCTAATAATTATTTCCAATTCTTTACATTTGCAACAATTTTGTTTTTTTGGTCCAATTTACAGGATTTGCTACATTTCTGTTAATAGCAAACAATAATCAAGTCAAATACGGAATAACATTTTACATTTACTATTTGTCTAAGAAACTATCGTTTCACCATAGGCAAGTTGGGTGCCTAAAATTCTATGCAAAACCACAATGTTAGAAATCAAAGAAGTGGAAGGATTACAAAAAGATGATACTATATCTGGATCTGGATTCTGGCACCAGACATCTCATCTCACTAGTATAAAAACTCAGAAACGATGCTCATACTCATGCTAGATATTTGTTTTCTCAGGATAGAGTACGCTTCCATAACAGTGGCCCATCTTGGGTTCCTGGGGTTATAGTTATGAGCATTGAAGATGGTCATGCAGGTTCCCCTGGATTGCCACAATTAGATCCAAAGTAAGCATCTTTATCGAACGCTTGCATTTTCTCAAAGTAATTAAAGCACGAAAGCTACTGATTTGTTACTTCCATACTTTACTTTGGTTGCGTGTCAACACAATGGTATTTCAAGATGACACTCTTGACATTTCATTTTAGGTCAAAAATATGAAACTTTTTCATAAAATGACATTGGCTCCTGACTATGAATTGATTCAAACTTGTGGCCTCTTTCTTTTTTTTTTTCCTCACCCCTATTGGCTATTGTTCCCCTTACAGGTTCCAATACATAGTTGTAATCATAAATATTCGTCCCTCTGAAGTCTCACTTGCGGATCCTGTACTTCGAGGAAAATCCCTTCAACTGCACCCAGTGCAGGTAACAAATTGAACCTCATGCAAGGACTCTTGTTAATCATCAACTGTTACGTTGTATATTTCAGTATTTCTCATGAATTTTGTAAACTTTATCTGGATTTCTGCATGTTCAAGTGTTCTATTTGATTAAGGAATGGGTTTGAATTTCAAGTTCGTAAACACTATCGACCCTATACTGGCTACTGGGTCATATATAAAGAACTTTGGTAACCTGATTCGCGTACGAATTTCGTCCTAGGTTGATGGAACCCCAAACCATGCAAGATTATGACTACAATTTGTGATTATATGATTAGTTACTCTAACCAAAACCTTCCAAGATGATCACTCCATGTTTTTTTACTCTAATTGCTCTTTCCTTTTATGCAGTTGGTATCAAACGATATTATTGTCAAAGAGTCGAAGTATGAACCTTCTTCTGGATGCTTCACTATACCTCCAAAGACAACTGCCGTGTTTGTGGAACCAAGGCACAACTAGATAAGATTTATGGAAGGTGTTCAATGTTCCAACTAAAATGGCTGTCGAAAGTTTATGATATAAGTTCCAAGAATAACCTGCTACAAAAGCTTCTCTATCTCTACTAAGGTTAGAGTTCCAGCTCAAGAGCATTCCCTCTTCATACAAGATTAGGCGCGACAAGACCTCTCTTAGTCTTTCTACACTTGTGTTTTCTATGTCGTCAAATACTTGTACTGCTTGCATTTACAGTTCCAGCATGAATAAGGTCTCTGTAAGTTCTTCCCAGTAAGTTAATAAGCACTCTGTATCATATATGTTCTTCCTAATTTCATGGAGGTGTTCTCCCTTAAATAAGGAGAGTTTCTGTAACTCGGATTTTCAGAGAAAAATAAGCTTTAGTATGATTTTGGCTGTCCTCCATAAATCATAACCCTTTGATGATCGAACAATCGATTTTGGCCCATATTCTTCTCTACCAAGTACCAATATATGGGTCAAAAATGAGTATTTTGATTTTTTACCAATGCATGTAAACCTAAAATGTTTCAAAAATAACAAATAAAATACAATTACTCCCTCTATTTCACTGTTTTCTTCCCATTTGGGCTTGAACACAACTCGAAATAAATACAACAATAGGTCTTGGTATAGACGGGTGGGGCGAACAGACGGGTAAAGACCTCTAATAAAATGGGTAGGGGGGACAAGGTGGGGCACCTCCATATGCTTCCCACTTTATGGCAAATGGGTATTTTGTGAGGGAAAATGGTATCCGTCTATGCGTATAGACGGATAGTGTCCGTCTATAATAAGAATTTGTGTAAATACAATGCAAGTTGAGAAGAATAAACAGAGTGGAAAATGGAGTATCATATTGGTATAGTACAATGTAAATAGTGGTAATATAGGGAAACACAAATTCTTGTTTGTGACGATACATATCCGTCACTCTTGAGCGACGGATACCATTTTACCTCATAAAATACCCACTTTTTCTCTCTCTGCAACACTATTCATGTGGTCCCCTTTCTCCACTAACTCATTTTGTTACCATTTTAACTCACAAAATATCCGCCACAAATGGTAACCTGTCACAAGGGA
>LHUT01000564.1:13808-28396 GCA_001412135.1 Silene latifolia subsp. alba
TAATTCAGATTTTACCAACTACTACCAAAGTAAAATTTGTTTAAAAACTGCTACCAATATTGTTGGTTCGGCTTAAAACTAACTACCAAAAGAGTACGAACCTCCTATTTGCGCGTGAAAAGATAGTAATACCCCTATTTTACACTCCTCTCTCTCATATCAGCCCGTTACCCAAACTTATCCCCCTTTTAACCTATTATTCAACATAATTAACTTCACTCATCACTCATATTCAACCTAATTAACTTCTCATTTTACTTCCCAATTAAATTAAATTGGGGCTTTTAGAAATCAGCTAAATCGTCTCAAATTTCTTCCCCAAATCAGCTAAATCCCAGATTAATTAGGCTTTTCATCAAATCTGAAGAAGAGCAGAATCTCGCAACTTTGAGAATTCCTTCTTGTTCATTTCTACAGTTATCGTCTCAATTTCTTCCCCAAATCAGCTAAATCCCAGATTAATTAGGCTTTTCATCAAATCTGAAGAAGAGCAGAATCTCGCAACTTTGAGAATTCCTTCTTGTTCATTTCTACAGTTATCGTATTGAGCTTCTAATTTACAATATCAACAAACTTTTTTTCCCAGAAACAAAATCATAATCTAATCTCTTTCGTTATTAGTTCATAAACCTAATAATTAACGTCTACCCATTTCATTTCTAACCTTAATCTCAACTGGGTTTCCTTTCTTTTCCAAAATTGTTTAGCTACTAAACCATAATTCAACCATACGACGGCGATAATGACAGAGAGGAGGCAGAAGCTGAACCGAAAGGCGAAGACGAAGATAACCCAGAAAACACTAGTACCAAACTCCCCAATTCATCGACCCAACTAACAAAGCACACCTAAGATTGAAATTTGATCCAAACCCTTTTCTCGAAATCAAAATTACTCTCTAATCAAACTGAGCCCACAAAAAAAATCGATCAATAAGGGAGAATTTCAAGAGCTAATAGCTTTCAAAATTAGGGTTTTTAGCACCAATTTTTAGGGGTTTTTAGGGAATAAATCGATGTTGACTGTAGAGTAAAAACAAGTGAAATGATATAAGAGAAGGAAAATCAAAAGGGTATATAGAAATAATTAAGGGATGAAAATTAGGGATTTTTGAGAAGGGGAAAATTAGGGGGGAAAGAATGTATGACTAAAAAGATCTCGTAGTCTAAAATGGAGAGCAATTAAAGTCAAATCTTAGAGTAGGGAAAACCCAAGAAAAGTGATTGAAGAAATTTCTAATAGAAGAGATGAAGAAATTGGGGAAGAAACCAATAAAGGGATTCAACACCATTTTCCAATTTCTGAGTTTTTTGCTTTTTTTGAGAGGATTTCCTCTCTCTAAATTTTTAGAGAGAGAATAAACTCTCGTTTTCACAGTTTGTGTATGATTTGGTTCACCTACTTTTGATGTTGTTATTGATGACTGATGTGGGAAAGAATTGACGAGAGAAAGAATAGAGAAATCAACGGAAACAAAATTAACAAAAACAACAACATTCATGGTTTTAAATCTCGGTATCGGTCGTAGTCGCGGTATCGCTATAATCGGTCCTTAATCGGTCGTCACGGACGGATCGCGGAGAATCTCGGTGATTTCTCGGGCGATATCTCGTATCGGTAGAGTGAAAATCCGATACAACTCGGCCGATACGATACAACTCGGCCGAGATTTTGAACCCCGACAACATTCTTTAAGTTTGATTTTTAGTTTAATAAAAAGTGTGTGGACTAATGAGTTGGGGCTGGGAATAATGAAGGAAAAATTACCAGAAATTGATGATGTAAAAGATGAGATATGGATGAGAATTAGATTAATGGAATAAAGAGAGAGTGAGTGAGAATGAGAATTAAAATTGGTGGAAATTGAAAATGAATGAGATGTGTGATGAATGGATGAATTAGAAACACAAGGGAGGGGGTAAGGGCATTTAAGGAAGAAAAAATAGAACTTAAGATAAGATTTTGAGATGGACGGCTAAGATCATCTCTACTTGCTTCCTAACATGATTTGGTAGTTAGTTTTAAACCGAACCAGCAATATTGGTAACAGTTTTTTAATTTTTTTACTTTGATAGCAGTTGGTAAAATCTGAATTACATGTGGTAGCAGTTATCAAAAAACCCTAAAAAAAAAATAAGAAAATACTTATTTATGGTATAGAATAATTGAGAGGTAAATATTGTGAAATAAAGTAGCTGACATATTGGGTATTGATATTTATAACAAGTAGATTTATTTTAATATGTGAAATACTTAGGCGGGAAAACTGAGCGGGATTATTTGGAGAAGTGTTAATCTTTTAGTATATAGGGGATTACGTTTTTTGGTGATTGAAATTTTGTCGCAATATTTTTTGAGTTATGCTCTTTCATGGACATGATTTACTCAATCATAGACATAATTGACCATTTTACCCCTCCCACTTCAACATCCTTATTTTTCAATTTTCTAACTCTTCCTCCACTTTTCAATCACCACCCGCCTCTACCACACCGCCTCTACCACCACCGCGCCACCCTCACACCACACCCTCCCCTATGCCGGCCAGATCCGCCCCCTCCCCCACCCGCCCAAGCCTACCACCGCTGGCCCTCCTCCTTCCCCACTCGTACTTGAAAGAGCAATAGCTTATTTTTATGCATGAGTTTTTTCCCCGTCATGATTTTTTTTCTAATAAATTTTTTATATAAAAAAGGAATGGGATATTCTACATGGTACCCCTGTGTTTTTTTATTTTCTAAGGGATACCCCTCTCTTTCCACTAAAAACTTGGTGGCTTATAATTCGTGGTCACGAGTTCCGAATGCGATGATTCTTTTTTTCAAATTAATCGTCTTTACAGATCTTCGATTTGGAAAAAAAAAAATACTGCCATTTTCAAAACTTGTGGCAAGAGTTACGGTTGGTCAGACGTTTTTAACCAAATAAACTTTGACCGCCTATATCTCATTGCCCCATCTTTACGAGATCTTTAGCTTGAAAAAAAATGTCACTTTTTTACTTCGTGGTCAATAATTATAGATGGTCAAAGATTTTTAACTAAAAAAAGGGGTACACCATAGAATATAAAAACACATAAGGATACCATGAAGAATATCCCAAAAGGAATTTGGTGACCTTGACCCGTACCCGCGCCCACTCATTCCAGTTCCAATTTCACGGGTTTCCTAAAATCACCATTGAGAATTTGAAATTCGGAATAGAATTCCAATTAATCTCCAAACAAATTTTTAGAATTGGATCCAAACATTTTGAGTTCTATAATTGAAATCATGAAAATGAAATCAATTTCACGTCAACACTAGCTTAAGGTTTTTATGGATCAAAGAAAATATAGCATTGGAGTGGACAATGTGAAGGGCAAGGATCCACGCTGATATGGAGTTTGATTTTTCTTTTGATCTATGATTTGATTATTTTGTCGATTATTTTTTTCTCTAAATTATTATTATTATGCTTATTTTTCCAGCTTGTTTCACTTTAGACTTCACTTTATTATCATTTTTAGTTTTATCGTTATTAAAATACAAGATCGCTTTTATTTATTTATTCCATTAATTTCCTTATACTCATTTACTTATGTATTTATTTATTGCTATTGTTATTGCTATTATTAATCTATATGTATTATAAAAGAAAAAATAATAACATTTGTCTGACTTCCTTATCCTTCTATATTGATTACTTTTCTCATTCTTCTCATGATTTTAATCTATGACCTTTTCAGATGATTATTTATGTTGAGTGATCCGAATCATTTTTGGATCAATGTCGTATCGGGTGGAAAAACTGGTTAGGTTTCCCAAGGTATAATAAAGTAGTGGCAGACTACTGCAGTCATGCTCTTCTTATAGTCCCTACTTGAGAAGCGAGGCATGGTATTTAGATTTAGTTATAGGTCTCAACTACCTTTTGATGGTTACAAGAAGAGCCTTACAGAATTCTCTGAGTACAAGATTAAAAGGGGACTTAAAACAGGGAGCAATTAGTCAGTAGACCAAAGAAACATAAAAGGGCGTTTAAAGACAAGAAAAAAACACAAATCTTAGATATCACAGTCGATAACAAAGTTGTCCGAAGAGAGGGTTATTCAAAGCAAAGTTGATTAGCTGTTATGGACAAAAAACATCGTACCTTCAGAAGAGGTGTGTGGGGCTTTTTCACCTGCAGAGAAAACCCAGAACCAGTCACACTCACAGGCAATGTCAACGTAAAATTGGAAAATAATTAGCCAATGTCAACGTAAATCTCTTTTAATCAGCCATACTATGAAAAAAGGTAATCTCGGGAACCCCATAACCAAGAATTCCGAAAGTTAAGAGAGGCAATACTCCAAAATACATATACAGCATTGCGTCATTGACTCGTGCAAATACAGACTATTTCATATGCTTCCAAGTCTTCTTGCATAGTACATTAACTTAAAAATATTCTACTTTAAGAACATCTTAATTTGATTACCATTTCTTTATTAAAGCAAAGATTCCTCCAATTGTGATAGGAGTAACTAATAAATCAATAAAGCTAGAGTAACCTAATAATAAAAAGACGCATTGCTCAAAAAGTACAATCTACAGAGTTTCAATAATAAAGAACTAATTATCCAACAGTTGATGGGAGGCAAAAACAGAAGACCTAATTAATGAGGCTCAGGGAGCAAGGAGTGATAAAAGAAGCTTGAATGAGATTGCCAGTTATAATAAAGAGCTTAGTTTTGACGCACGTGTATAGAATGTGGCAATACCACTGAGGGCCTAGCACTAGGCTCAGTTTGGATAATCTGAGCCACAAAGCGAGAACTTATACCATGCGACCCAGATTGGCCTGCAAACTAGGAAAGTAGGAAGCTACTTTCAATTGTATCCCATGAACAACAAAGTGGTTTTTGGATTGCTTTGCTCACTTGGTTCGGGAAGGCACAAAGGACCGCCTATACGTCTAACTCTATATATGCTGCACAATNNAAGTCTCTTGTGATCGATCCTGGTCTCACTCTTGAAAGATTATAGGAGAAGGCGCCTCTTGTGACTACCTTCTGGAATCTTCGGCCCTTATGCACACGAGGTGCTTCGTTTTTCAGACAAATTTGTATTTTTAAAATATTAGTTTACAATAATAACTCAGGCATAGCCTTTTACGCATAAGAAAAGAACTGAAGAAAAAGAGAGAGAGAAATTACGTAGTAATGCACCTCGCTAGTTGCGCCCTTGTACAAGGCACGCCTAAGGCGGCCTGGATTGCTTTCGCTAATACGATTTTTAAAACTAAGCCTGCTAAGCTGAGTTAACGTACATAATATGAGCTCCAATAAAAACAGGTCCAAATTCACTTCCAAAAGTTTGGGCACAAGTGTTGGCAAGAGGCTAAACACATTTTCTTCACCAACTTGGGCAAAACAATCACGCTTCAATTATTGCAAATTAATAATCTCTGTGTCTCCAAATAAAGCAACTAAGAGGGGGGCACAATGAAGAGTGATGCCCCTGTTTCTTCCTTAGTCGAACTCCAAAAAAACAATCAGAAATTCAAAGAAGACTCAGCCAAACATATAGGCAAAACCCACAAAACCTTCTAAGCACATAAATTTCTAAACAGAAATTACAATGTCTACGTCAAAATAATCAAATGAGTCAGCCTAGGTGAAAAATAAACATCGACTTCACATAGGAATATCCTTTTTCTTAGGACCGAAGACTGGACCGGAGTTGGATGTACGCAGCCTTACTCATGTATTAAACAACATAAAGAGGCTGTTTCTGAATGACCCAAGGTGAAAATTGTGTCCAGAACTATATCGAAGGGCTCTTACTTCACAATAGAAAGAAGCACAACCACTTTAGAAAACCATTTTGCTTTATTCCATCACAATCCAAAACCAAAGAGTGACAAGTCTTTGGCCCCATTGAAAATGGAAATAAACACCGACGGTGAAAAATAAACATCGACTTCATCTTCATTTAGAACAAAGAGGGAGTTGGATAATAAGGATTCATCTTGAATGGATGGAGAGAAAAGTGCCTAACTAGAGGGAATACAGAGGGTAGAAAGAGAAACATGGGAAAGAGCAAGAGCTGAAGTTACAAAAAAGAGTAAGGAGAGCGTACAAGAAAAGTAATAGATTTATTATTTTTTCAATTTTTTGAGAATAGCCGGACATAAGTCAGTCCACAGAATTACGGTTACATTCAAGACAGGACTGAAAATCAGGAATTTCCTTTTTCTTAGGACCGAAGACTGGACCTCTTCACTTCCGGTACGGTACCACAGTAATTTCCCGTCTAACCAGTATTTTACACACTTTTATGATTAATACTTAACCTTAGTCCCACACAACCATAAAATGAGTCAGCATAGCAGGTACCAGGACGAAGGCCTTGAATCAAAACAATAGCTCTTATCTTTTTTATGACTTCAGACAGGACATTTTCACTAGACATTGGCTTATGATGTAGACATGGCCTCTTCTCAATGAACTGATACTCGTACAACTTATCCTTCATATTCTAACTTTCGTAAGTACCCTAACTAAGAACCAAAGGAGAACACGTATAAAAAGTCATAAACAGTGTCTTTGTTACATGCGAGTATGCAGCACATGTACACATGCAATTTCTTGTGAGGCATCATATTCATCATAAAGTGCAGATAAATGTTTTCACATACTAAATCCACCAAACAAAAATGAATATTGAACAGAAAAAAGCTCATTTCAAATTGACGGATAAGAACAGACATACCACATATTGCCATCCATGTTTTGTAGCAAAGGCTTTTGCAGCTTCTTCACTTTCAAAAGTAAGTCCTGCTTCACCAACATTAGCATATGGGTCTCCTGTGGATGTCCACCCCATCAAAGGATTCTCCCATCTACAACAACATTAGCATAAAGTGATCAGCTGTGCAGCTATGCTTGATCCTTTATAGTTTACAAAAAAAAGTTTTAACTCACATGTTAATAAGCTGGAGAATAAACAAAACCACTTACTTCTGTGTAGAAAGAAAATTGATTTTCCACCTCCCAACTTTCCCGGCACCTTGCTGTGATGCAGAACGAGCAGGCGAATAAATCACAACCTGATTCATGATTAAAAACGTGTGAAAAAGCTTGAATGACTCCAATAGAAACATTCCTTTCAAAATAGAGCACACAATGCCACACATCCAGCACAACTATAATGATAGCAAGGAAATCGATACTAATCATATAAAGATATAACATAAGTTGCATCTTCAAAGTCCGCCCCTCCAGTCTTCCTTGTCATATCTATTGACGTCCTATATTATCATTATCATTAAACATGTAGAGACCTTTCCGAGTCCAACCCTTCAGTCTCCCAAACATAAGACTTTCTAAAAGGATGCTACACTCATCTCCTTTTTTTTGGGGGGGAAAATGTAAGAAATATATTGATGCTCAAGTTCAAACCATTACATCCATACGTCCTAGTTAGTTACATCTCACCACTAATACATTCAATCCATTCATTAGCTCTCCTACACTTAACTTTCTGTGAGCTATTCCTAATGTGCATACGAATAAGCTCTTTAACCTGCTTAACAACAATCTCAGGCATAGGAACTACATACTCAAGCCTACATCTATTTCGATAATGCCAAATCAGATACATAAGGTGAACCAGACCAGCAGCCAGAATGAACTTCACCATTAGCCCATTAGGAACCTCTCCTTATGCTGCAACCACCATTGTATAACATCCTTGTCAGATAGATTAGTATGGAACCAGTCAGACAGCATCATCAGGCAATTCCTAGTGAACATACATTGAAAGAAAAGGTGATCATTGTACTCTTCTGCACTGCCACACAGAAAACAACAATCTTTCTGAATAAAGCTCATCCACTACAGCCTTTCTTGAGTAAGTAGCCTATGTTGTGCAACAAGCCAAATAAAAAAAGAGTGTTTAGGCAACATCATCCTGTTCCTAACCCAGGGGTACCACTAACTTTCTCATGAACTACATCCAGCCAAGAGTAACCCAACTGAAATGTATATTCCTGACCAGTCTGTCTCCAATTATCATCATACATAAACTGTTTGAGTCGATTTTTGACCCAACAAATCTTCCTCCATGCCCAACTAGCTCCATAGGCAGGTTCATAATCCTTCCAGTTCCTGCCCTTTATATAAATTGAATGGATCATCTGACCCATAAATAGTCAGCCTTTTACTCAATCCACCATACATACTTACCAATTGAGGCAACATTCCAGATGTGGAGATACTTCAACCCCAGTCCCCCTCTTCTCCTTGGTTCGCAGATTTTTTCCCAAGAGACTAAGGCTTGACTATCCTTTGTTTCATTCCCATGCTAGGCTAATGATCTAAAAGCAGCTTCAATTTTGTTTAGGACAGTCTTGGGGAGAATAAAAATGCAAGTCCGATAATTGTGTAATGTACTCCTAACAGATTTGATAAGAACTACCTTCCTGCATAGGATAGTTTCCTATCCCCTAAGCTTCTAATTCTATCAAGTACCTTCTCAATTAAACATTGAAAATCAAGTACACCACGCCTCTGAGGTGAAATATTAACCCCTAAATATTTAAAGGGAATTCTCCCTGTTTTCATACCAGAGGCCCCCTCAACAATCCGCATTAATACGTTCATCCACTCCATTACTATAAATGTTTGACTTTCCATTATTCATTTTCAACCCAGAAGAGACAGAGAGAGTCTCAAAGGCTCCACACAGTGGCACAGTGGAATTCAAATTCCCTCTACAAAACATAAGGAGATCGTCAACAAAGTACAGGTGATTGAGATTCATCCTGGCACACAAAGGGTGAAATTTAAAACCCTTGTTCTTCTGTATCATCATCAGAATTCTGCTCAGATATTCTAGACAAATAGTAAACAGTAGTGGGGATAGGGGGTCCCCCTGCGTCAATCCCCTCTTGCCTTTAAAAAAACAAACACCTCACCATTCAATGCAATGGAATATAAAGTGGTGATACACAGGGAACCGTAAAGCAATTAGCATCTCTTGAACAAGAGACCGTTCTGCAGTCATAAGACTTCTGTAGATCAATTTTCATCATGAGTCTAGGAGAACAAGCTTTCCTTTTAAATCATTTGATCAGGTCCTGACACATTAGAATATTGGCCACTATATCCCTCCCTTTCACAACGGCACTTTAGGAAGCACTAATGATATCAGGAAGGATAATGCTCAATCTATTGCAAATGACTTTTGCAAGGCACTTATAAATTGTATTGTAACAGGCGATCTGAACAGCATCACACTATCAGGTATGTCCACTTTTGGAATCAGAGTAAGAATTGTGTTATTACATTGCTTCAGAACATTCCCTATATTAACAGAATTTCAGTAACCTCCTTTCCAACTATATGCCACGAGTCTTTGAAAAACTGACTACTAAATCCATCCAGGTGCTTTGGTGCCAGGGATGGAAAACATAGCCAGTCTGATCTCATCAGTAATAGGAGCATTTAAAATATCCTTGTGCCCTCATTTAAACAGTTACCAGCTTTAACTATCCCATGATGAAATAGGCTGAACAACTTTTTAATCCCCCAATAAACCTTGATCATATTTCTCGGATGCAATCTTATGTCTTCCGGTTTGGACAACTGTCCCTCCATATCCTTTATCCGATAAATCCTATTCCTTGCTCTCCTTTTTATGCTAGAATGAAAGTGAGAAGGGTTCTCATCCTTTCATTCACTCATACTCCATGGCATTTTGCAAGAGAAGCAGATTCCTAGCTTTTATCAACAGACTCGGTTCCTTGGCATATTCATACTCTGCAAAACTCACTGTTCGGAGGATCACTGACTAACCTCTCGTGAAAGTGTTTTAAGGGATAATTCAGTGACATGGGTGAGATTTTCAATGTCACTAAAATGATCCTTGTTTAACTTCTGCAGCCCCTTCTTCAGACCTTTTAATTTTGTCACCACTTTGAACATAGGAGTCCACCTGACCTCCATATTCCACCCATTTCTAACCACATCCTCATAGTCCTCAGCCATTACCCACATGTTGAAGTATTTAAATGGAGACTTCTTCCTCATTGCAATCTCCTTAAAATTATTCAAACATGGACAGTGATAGAATAGTCCATTAGGTAAAAAAAAAATTGCATAACAATCAGGGAACATATTTAGCCACCCGTCATTAATGAAAACTCCATCAATTCTACTGTAAACTTTTGTAGATGCTTCATGTTTGTTATTCCAAGTGTAATAAGAACCACTTGCCTTTAATTCCGGCAAATGACAATCATCAATCATTTGCCTCAATGGTGCAAACTCGGCCCCAGTAATACAATTAAAATCACCACACACCATCCAAGCCCCATCTACAATTCTAGAATATCTCCTCGGATTAATCCACGGACTCTGCCTTTCAAGAGCTCTGTTAAAACCATATACCAGTGTGAACCAGAAACCTACCTTTTGAATTTTATCATACACCTTGGAGTGGATGCTTTGATCAGTAACATGATGAACATCAACTTGAAACAAGCTAGGCGCCCACAATAACTACACTCTACCCCCTTTATGGCAACTAGTATTAGTGCATATACCCCAATACTCACACATGTTATTCCTGACCTTAAGCCCGTTATTACCCTTTATTTTTGCCTCTAACAATCCAAATAGCCCTACATTATTCTGGTGTATAAACCACTTTATTTCCTTTTGTTATTTAGGCTATTTAGACCACAGATATTCCAAATGCCTAGACTACCCATTTATCCTTACTCTCATTCCTTGACTTCTGCAACGAAATATTCAAAGCTTCCATAAAGCTAATTCCCCCAGGCTTTTACCCGGTTCATGCTGAGCATTCGAGCTATAAACCTCCTAGGCATTGATTGTTCCCCAGCTATCAAAGAAAACACCACAGCAGGAGTTTCAACACCCATGGGCACAGTTGGAACAACAGGCATAACAGGAACCACAGGTTTAATTGCTGGTACAGGAATGGCTATAATCTTAAGCCTCCAAACTTTCTGCACATTCTTAGTACCAGTCTTCCTACATTGTTCCCGGGTATGACCCATACCTTCGGACTTCACACATGAAATAGGGAGCCAATCACAGACTACCCTAACATGTTGGTGTCTTACCCAATTCATCCAAAAAACAATTTCCGAGGAAAATTCTTGCCCAATCTGAACCTCCGCCATGGTTCTGCATAACCAAGGAAGGTCCTATGAGCAGTAGCATCATCACATTTAATATATGCTCCCACCGTACCACTTCTCTTCTTCAGGCATTCAGTCCCCCAAAATTTAACATCCAATCCATACATCTTCATCCAAATAGGAACTGATTTAACATCATGTTTAATCAATTTAGTACAAGGACTCCACTCCTTAACAATTACAGGTTTATTGTCAAAGATTAGATGTCCATTACTTAAAAACATTTTTCTGTTGCTCGTTAGTTTTGAATCTCACTTGAAAAATCTGCCATACTCTCTTTACAAAGCCAGTAATAACATTACTAAGGGGATTCGCACCCAAAATGTAACAAAATACAGCAGAAGACCAGTATTGTAACTCAACGTCCTCTTTTGACAGTTGGAGAATAGGTTTCTGCGTAGTCTCCTCTACCCTAGATTATCCTCTTCATCCTGTTCAACATCCTCAAGATTGAATCCAACTCAGTTTCGATTTCAAAGGAACAGTACGACTACTAAAACTTGCAGTATTAGGATCAACTTTTTTTTGATTTTTTGTAGTATTAAGAGTACTATTAGTACTATTAATTATGGGATGGGATGGGATTATTATTGGATTTCTTATTCCGTGCCATTGCAGTAGATTAAGATCCTTCAGAATTTCAAAGAATTTTCTCTCTCTATATTCTCTCTCATCCTTATTCTTCTTTTAGAATTTCAAAGAATTTTCTGTCTCGTCCCTAAATCAAATCATTTGTATGTTATGCTACACTCATCTCGGTAATCATTTTCATAAACAGAAAACATGTTGCATTCTATGTTACTCGGACACTTCACGACTTTTCGACACGGTGTCGTGGTGGGCGGTTAACACAGGTTACATCAATATCATATGTCATATCCGACTCTTCACTCCCAAGTGTTTATTGACTCTCAGACATCACATCAACAACCTTTTCCGCCATAATAGAGGAAACATCAGATTGTCGGCTAAACTCCCAAATTGGTAAAAAAGTAGAGGGTCTTCGACAAATTGGTAAAAAAAAATAGCATATTGGACAAATTGGTAAAAAATGTTGATTAAGTGATAAATTGGTAAAAATTGTTTAATTAAGTGATATTTAGGCCAAATTCTATAAATAATATTATAAAAAAACTTTTATTAATGAACATATAGTAAGTAATATATGCGGACAATATTTTGACCCTTAATATATTCTCTACTTAAATTTATTTTGACTTGAAATTGCATTTACGATTCATTTGGGTTAATTAGGTCGAGTTCGGGTCGGGTCATTTTCGGGTTTACTGGAACTCGGATAAGTTCGAGTCATGTTGGATCATTTCTAACTTTGTCGTTTTCGGGTGTAGTATTATAAAGTTTATTAGGGCAATGCGGGTTAGTTTACAACGATAAACATTCGTGTCGAGTCATATTGGTTAATATCAATCCGAGCTATGGGTTATTCTTGGCTCCACAGTTCAGATGCCGTGTCAACTCGGGTCTTGTCTTTCGAGTCGGGCCAATTATTTTGATATTAACCAAAGACTATAAAAATAGTATAAAAAACCATTATTTATTTTCTCTACCCAAAATTTATATTAACCAGAGACTATAATAAAAAAACCTGAGCCAAACTAACTTGACCGAAGGATTTAATCAAACTGACGCGATACCTGAAGTGAGGATCCCATCATGACCCGTTATCTGAACCAATAACCATTACCCTAATAAACTTGATAATAAGAGACCGAAAAATGACCCAAATCCGAAATGGTTCGACCCGACCCAACCCGACTCGATATATATTATTTACCATTAAAACATTTAAGAAAGATATTTAATATTATATTTTGGCCTAAATATCACTTAATCAACTTTTTTTTTACCAATTTGTCTAATATGCTACACCCTCCATACCACACCAAGGTAACATTGACTTTTTCACACTTGTCGAGACACGTTTTGCAATGTGAATATCTTTAGTTACACATTATTAAAAATTATAAAAATTTGATATTTTTATAGCATTCATGATGATAAATCAAACAAGATCTCAAATGACTATATTTTGTTTTATAGATTNNTGGTATGGAGGGAGTATTTTTTTTTACCAATTTGTCCAATATGCTATTTTTTTTTTTACCAATTTGTCGAACATGCTAGTTTTTTTACCAATTTGTCCAAGACTCTCTACTTTATTTACCAATTTGGGAGTTTGGCCTCAGATTGTCTGCATAGTATATAATCCCAGACCAACCTCCATTGTCTACCCTTACCTTCCATGAAAAGTCAGCATCTACACAAGTCCAACTTCAAAGTTCAAACATAGTACATATGCAGAAAAAGTTGCACGTAACCAATCTTCTTAGCGACAAATGTGAATCCAGTGCACACAAGCTTAGTGCTCACTAACTTTGAGTTCGGAACACTCCCCCAAGAATTATCATATGCAACAAAATTACCCAGTGCCTTAAAGGGCTTTCGTCTATTGTGGAGTGAGAGGAAAATATAGACGGTTTTACCCCTTTGTTCAAAATTCTAAATACAATGACTCTTTCCGCATGACCCATTATCTACACAACCTCCCTCTCAGCCAGTATGGTTTTACACTCTGAGTCGTCCTACAAGCTCCTTAGTAAATCAGTATTATATAGTCCCTCCGTTTGCTCATTCGTTTACCTATTCCATTTTAAAGTGTCTTGAGTCATTTGTTTACCTTTCTATATTGCGAAGGCTAACCACCACCACAAATGGTCCCCAGCTCTTTCCTTAGTCTTTGTGCTTAGGTAAACAAATGACTGGGGTGGAGGGAGTATAATTTTTCTAAAAAAAAATCCAACATTGCATACGCAACTGGAAATGCAACAAAAATGAGACCGTAAAAACTTGAAAGGCACAGAATCACTAAAATTAAAATGAATCATACAGAATGAGAATAAATTAAAAGAAGACATACGCGGCGATGAAGATGTTCTTGGGGGATACCGGAAACCATACCGACTTCGCCAGGTCGGATTTCGACAAGAGCATCGGAATCGGATGAGAAGGTTCTAGAAGATTGGATTAGGGATTGATTAAAGCGAGCAATTCGTAAGCCAGCTCTTTGCAGAGAGGTAGCCATTGTTATGGTGGGAATGAAAATGGTGACCAAATTTCTGGGACTTTCTGTTTTATTGTTGACGTGGTTTGTCCTAAATTTCTGGTGAACCGGGCCACTCGCTTACCATCTTATCAATACTATATATTAATTCCAGAAACCAAGGGACTTCCATGTAATTAAATAAATCTATACACATTAATTATACTATATAGTTTTAAATCGCTAGCGCCGTGTGATGGACCTGAACAAGGGACTTCAATATAAATATTATATAGTTTTGGTTAAAAGTATAAATTTAGAGAATATTAGA
>LHUT01000565.1:18486-38985 GCA_001412135.1 Silene latifolia subsp. alba
AAACTCTAAGGGTGTGTTTGGATTGAGGGTTTTGGAGGGAAAGGGAGGGGAGGGAATTGGAAGGATGAGAAATCCATTGTTTGGTTAGTAAAACTGTAAAATGAAGGTAGAGGGATTTGGAGGAGAGGGAAAATGGATCCCTCCATTTCCCTCCTTTAAGGCAAATTATTCCCGACTAACATAGGCAAGATTTGGAGGGAAAATCACCTCCTNNCCCTTCCTTTCTCTTCCCTCCTTCCTCCCTCCCCTTCCTTTCCCTCCTTTTTTCCTATCCAAACAAGGCCGCAGTATTTAACATGAGACCATTTCAGAATTAAAAATAAAGTTGTTTCTAAAAGAGTAAAAGGTTAAAGGAGTAAATTGGTCTAAATGATATGAAGTGGTTAAGTAAAATAAATAGATTGTCAACAACAGTAATATTTGGGCACCAGCATTATGAAAATGGCTACTAGCAAAAAAGGCCAAATGTCACTAAAAGGGTGTCGAAAAATTTATATGGACCGCATTAAAATCCAAGTAAAGTGGTTTTCATATACAATATGCTGTCTCTTACAAGAATTTGTGTAATATAGGAGTACGTCTTTTAAATTCTGGAAACCTTGAGCAAGATTATGGGGAATGATATTTTAGAGCTAGGACGAGTATAGACTAACCTGTTGTCTAGATACAAGTGAAAGGGAGGGGGTTATTTTCCTTCCAAATCTTTCATATAAGTGGAAGGATTTCAATTTGGTTTGTAGGACGGAAAATTCCCTTCATTTACCTTTCCTCCAAATTTCTCGAGCTCTAATGCCACCGGATCTCATCAGAACTACGAATTAAAGAGTGTATGGGCGAGAGTAGTACTAGGATAAGTGACCTCTTGGGAAGGCGGCCTCGTGCAGCACCCCTATTATATCTCTGCAGATCTGATGGAGCCTAAGACACATTATTCTGGTTCTAGATTATGACGCAATAAAGCAAAATGGCTCACTATATTGGTAATACATCTTTTTATTGTGAAGTAGAAGTCACTCGACGCAATTATCATTTTGAGTCATCCGAAAAGAGCCTCTCTATATTGTTAGTACACATCACACACATATCCAACCCCTCTTACTCGTAATTTGCGGAACCCCTTGAGGCATTGCGGTAATGATGTTTGCTGTTAATGTTGTTTGTCGGTACATCTATATCTATTATCTAACAATATATAATCTAGTTGAAAATTCTCATCTGCCATAAATATGTCAGCATATGCAGAGTTGGTTTTCCTTTCAAAATCCTTGTTGTTGCTAATGTTCATAATCCTCCTTTTTTCAGATATTCCACCCGGAAAAGAGGCTTTGGACTGGAACACAAGGATGAAAATTGCAGCGGGTGCGGCCAAGGGGTTGGAGTATTTACACGATAAAGCAAACCCCCCAGTTATATATAGGGATTTAAAGTCATCCAATATCCTTCTGGATGAGGGATTTCATCCCAAGTTATCAGATTTCGGTCTAGCAAAATTAGGTCCTGTTGGTGACAAAACACATGTCTCCACAAGGGTAATGGGCACATATGGTTATTGTGCTCCTGAATATGCTATGACAGGGCAACTCACTTTGAAGTCGGATGTTTACAGTTTTGGGGTCGTATTTCTTGAACTCATCACAGGACGTAAAGCAATAGATAATACTCGGGCACCTGGAGAGCATAATCTCGTTGCTTGGGTATGTTTTACCAGCTGCTTTTTGCTGTGTTATTTTTTCCATGCTTATTGTTTTCTCTGAGCTGACATTTTCACGTGGTTCTGCGATTCATACTCTCCTTTGGCTTATAGAAATCCATTTTCACAATTTCACCTAGTTAACTTCTCGATAGAGATGCAATATAGAACACGTAGACATTTTTTTAAATAATAAAAAAAAAAAAAAATTGCCCACTAGTTGACTACTTGACTCCAACAGTGTCACGGTTGCCTATGAAAAATTTATAGTTGCACCCGTCTTACTTCTCCGATCTCCACATCATCATCGTACACCTTGACAAATGGCTAGTGCATACCTGCGTATTTATCAGAAATTTTGCCCCCACATTTACTTATTAATTTTTTTTTCCATTAGCTAGTGCGTATGTTGATCGAGTTCACCAGGTGTTACGTGTGTATCTATAAGAAATTTTCAATACCTCGTACACTCTTCTGAAACAGACAGGAGAAACTTGAGTTCCGAACTTTTAGTTCATTCCTTTTTAGTGTCCCATTTGTTCTCACTTATAAATCACGGACATTGTTTTGTATGTTTTCAGGCACGCCCACTTTTTAAAGATCGTAGGAAGTTTTCCAAAATGGTAGATCCCTTGCTGCAAGGTCGCTATCCAATGCGAGGTCTGTACCAGGCTCTTGCAGTTGCAGCCATGTGTCTACAAGAACAAGCTGCCACCAGGCCTCTCATTGGGGATGTAGTTACAGCTCTTACATATTTAGCATCACAAACCTATGATCCAAACGCACCCAGCAACCAGAGGAGCCGAGACGAGCGAAGAAGCCACGGTAGTGATAGTCTTGATAGTCCAGATAGGCGTGGAAGTCGTCTCAGTTCATCATCCACTCAAAGGAATTCTCCGGACTTGAGAAAGAGGAGTCACATGCGCGAACTTAGCACCGGCGCAGAGGTAGGCAGGAATGACATGGAAGGTGGGTCAGGAAGAAAATGGGGATTGGATGACCTGGAACGAATGGAATCACAGAGAGGCAGCCCCGCTAGTGCTGGGAGGACGCCAAGAAACCGAGATTTAGACAGAGAACGTGCAGTAGCCGAGGCCAAAGTATGGGGTGAGAATTGGAGGGAGAAAAAACAAGCAAATGCAATAGGTAGTTTTGACAGCTCGCACGAGTAGAGTGAGCTGTACCAAATCCCCGCTCACCACCGAATTGTAGGGCCCAATGAAAAAGGTCATCTTGGAGAGACCGCGATCAACAAATGCCACACTTTAAAACTGCCTTGGTTTTCAATTTTGCTCTGGGAATAAGAGTGTCGAAAACATGTATGTTATTCTTGTATCCACTCATCAATTGTCGGTTGTTTGGCAAGAATGGTAAAAAGATATGTATGATATGTGGTATGAAAACGGTGAAACAGTTGAAGCGTCAAGGAGTCGAGGGACGTTCCTGTTGTATTGGCACAGTGTTGGATGTTTTTATGTAATTAGGTGTTTTAGAGAGTACAGGGTTATCTTTTGTATGGATTTATGAGTCCGTCTTCTTATTATTCAGCATCTGTTTATGTAACCCCGTTATATTGTCGATGAACATTGGGAGATTTTAAGCAGATTTTCCTTGTATTTGGTACAGTTATCTTTTGTATGAATTTGGGTCCATCTTATTATTCAGCGTCTGTTTATTCAAACGACAACCTTGTCGGCTGTTTTGTTTCAAATGTAGAGTTCTGAGAGTAACGACTTAAGCTGAACATTAAGAGAACAATCTCGTGGAGCAAACTCACATGCAATTATATTGTGACGAAAGTAGTGAACGCATTCATGAGTGTTAAATGTGAGGCATGGCTATACTTCTACAACCAAGATCATTTCCGTTCACGAGCAACACTGCAAAACCCAACCAGCCAGTCGAGTACATAGGCACTCCTTAGCCTATTCGAGTTTGACAAGGGGAATACGCGTAAAATGTTCTGCACTGTGGTGATTATTGTAATATTCACAGAACCCACACAGACCACCACCGCCACAATTCAGCTGCATTTACCAGATATATCTCCACTATCAACATCATGATGAAAAATTGAGAAACAATATCGACATTCAGAACCAGAAAGCGCATCATTTAGATTAGAAATCGGAAAGTCTTAACATCTGCTCTTGCAACTAATACATCCAATGCTCAATGGTTCTCGAATGTGTTCTCATTACTAGTAGTACACAGGATGGTTCTGAATTGTTATAAACTAACTATACAATGTCATTCCGACTCCCGAATAACAGCTTCCCTTCTCCCACACCCCACCCACAACTGACGGGTAAGGACTGCAGGGATATCCTAAGGGAGAAATATTACTTGGTCGTATTACTAATACCAGAGGACGACAAAAAATTACTGCAAAAAAATGTACTCCGAAATACATTCTTCACTTCCTCTTCTTTCCCTGCAGAACATATCAGATGGATAATTCATTAGTCATTAGTTACTTGTAAAGTACCCTTTATGAATAATTTTGAAAAAGAGACGATAATGTCCTAGCGTGTGAAGTGGGAACATACAGAGCCAGCAGCATAGTCGTCCATTGTTTGTTGCTTCCTTTTCTTCAGGGAAGTAGGACTTTCAGCTTGCTGACGAGCTGTGCCACGTTTCGAGGGAGTAGCATTCTGCGAGAAGCAGAGGAAGGCAGCTTCAGTAATTTAAGTTGAAGGCAGCAAAGACCAATATGAGACGATACTACCTCTACTGGCATTTATTGTCAACCGAGGTTAATTTGAACATTAATTTCGCCAAATAAGTAGAGATACAATGTAAGGGTAATCTGTGACTACTTTCGTAATACTCCCTCCTATTCTACATAACCCTCCCCTTTCATGGAGGGCACGGGAATTAAGGGAAGGAGTATTATATGATAAAGTATTGGAGTGGGGTAAAAAAAAAAAACAAACAAATTGACACGAATGTCCACCACGCTAAGAACGAAACACAATGCAACCNGGGTAAAGTAATTAAAATAAGATAAAGTATGAGTATTGTGGGGTATTGTTGTGGGGTGGGGTGATTAAAATAAGTATAAAAGTTTGCCAAATAAGGAAATAGGGAGAGTATTGTGAATAGACGAAAAAGGAAATAAGGAGAGTTATTTAGAATAGGAGGGAGTATCATTTTTTAATATGAAAGACAGCAATGTTCTACAAAACCTTTTCAGTAGTTTTTGTAGTGATATAGAAGAGGACGAAAGAGGAGAAAAATAAAAAACTTCACAAACCTTGGCAAGCTTCTTCTCTTTGCGTGCTTGCCTCTCCTGTTCATCGTACTCCTGATTTTCTCTCTCAACCAGACGAATGAGTGTGTCGCACCTTCTTGCAAGTTCTTGAGTAGTTCGTGATTTAACAAACCAATCAAAACGGAATAAAGGCGAGGTCCGGAAAGCAGCCTTTAACTCATCCCAATTTCCATATCCGAGTTTGTGAACCATACAAATCTGTCCATGTTTTGAAACAACGCTTGTTAGTCCATACTTTCCGTCGATCATATTTTGTCCAACGGGAACAAAAACTACAGATAAAACATCACTCTCCCTTCTAAAATAAAGGAAAAAGATTTACCATGAAGCGGTCACATTCTTCATTGTACAGTTTGCCTTTATTCTGACCATACTGGATCTTGAGCTCCAACCACGGATTCTTGTAGCGATCCAGCTTCTTTCCGATAGCCTTCATAATTTCATCTTTTCGAGAGATTCTAGCTTCCCCTCGTTCAATATTCTTGATGATCCTATCATAGTCTGTTGATATTGCAAAATTCAAGAGTCAATGTAACAAATATTCCAAGCACAATGCACTTAACCACAGCAAACATCAACTCAGCTTGAAAATGCAATTAACATTCAAACACATGTTGGAGTCAAAACTTTGAGGGTTTGTTCGGCTGCAATTTTAGGAGGGAAGGGTAGGGAGGCAGTGCAGGGGTGAAAGAGGGGAGTTCGAATAAAGCAGTGGAATTTTCCTTCCACATCATTCCTAATACTAGGAGACAACACGGAACTCGCCAATGGGCTTAACTCCGTCAAATCAAACAAGAGAAGTTTTCACCCTCCCTTTCCCTCCAAATGATTCCTTCCAAACCATTCGAGTGATTTTAATTTGGCTTGCAGGAGGGAAATTGTTCCAACCATGTCCCTCCTCCCCATTCCTCTCCAATCCAAATTGCAAATGAAAAAAGGGAAATCGTCTCCCCCCTCCCCTCTCTCTACCTACAAATCCCTCCATACAAACAAGGAGTTACTGACTACACAATTCAAGGCCTACAAAATCGTAAAATGCCTTTTCCAGTCACTAAGGCAACAAGATCTGGCTCTCTACCATAAAGACTTACCATTCAATTCCATGTATCTTTCCTTGAAAACTTTAGCATATCTTTCGACTTCCTCTGGAGATTTTCCATCCATCTCATTAGCAATGCCCTTTATATCATTCCTACCAAACTTTTCGCAAGCTCTGATAAAGGTGTTGAAATCTCTCTTTGTCCAAGTTGAAAAACCCTGTTTTAGTTATACAAAAAAAAACGTATAGATAAGTAAAATAACTGAACTTCGAAAATTACATTGCTATTCGCACGTGTTCATTTATAAATGGATGTGGGACTTGCCTCCTCCAGCAAACGATCCTTCTCGTCTTGTTCTTCAGAAGTCAATGGGGCATCTGTCATTTCTGTATTTCAAGATCTATTAGCCAACAGATAGAAATTCTCAAAATTTTAAATAATTTCAAAAATAATTAGCACATATACGGATATACCCTCAGGCTCATCCACTTCAATTGAGTCTTTCATCTGATCTTTCTTTTGTTGAGTTTGCTGAGCAGCAATAAAGAGAACCTAGTTAGTAATTTAGTATACACTTGAGATTTAAATAGAATGAACAAGTACAATGACACCAACCATCTGGTGGCGCACTTCCTTCTCATATAACTCACTAAGCCTTTGTGAATTGAAAAATTGAAAGTCATGCCTGTAAGATTAGAGAACAAAAGTTAATGTGATAATAACCCCAAATCTACAGTCTACAACAATAGTGAAGAATTTATTGTGAACAGCTCAGGACAGAACTAACAGTTGAGGCATGCGAGGTATACGAGGTTCCTTAGGCCTAGCAGGACCACTTTGACGCATTGTTTGCTTAAAATATTCCGATTCAGAATAACTGGTCAACAAAAAAAAGTGTCAGGGCAGGAAAGGGGGCAGCAAATATATATTACAGAATGCTAGACAATAGAAATACTTACTTGCGCTTTCGCTCTCGTTTAGGTGGTTCAATCCAGTTGTCACTTGCTAATTTCTTAAAGTCTACTTTGTTTTCATCCTTCAAGAAAGCAAGGAGAGAAATCAATAATAAAATTTACGTGCCTGGAGCAACTGATTTAGTACAAACATTGAGGTGTTTTGCCTAATACCTTCTCATCATCAAAGTCATACAGATCAGCAGCTGAAAAACACACACATAGTAATACATATCAGTTCCATCTGAGATACTCCCTCTACCACAGTTATTTATCCCTATTTGACTTTGATAGTCAAGCAACTCAACTTTGACTTCTGTTTTCTCACAATATGCACAGCTACGATTCTTTAAAGAAAAAACATGCTACTAGTTGTTTTGATTTAAGTAAATGCGATAAATTTTACTCTTTAAATCTAAATGCCTCGTTGCCACGTTTTTGTGAGAGGGATTTGAAGTTTTGGTGCATTTTGAAGAGAGAGAATCTGTTTTATGCATATTGTGAAAAATTATTGAACAAAGTTGACTTTTGTTGACTGCCGAGGTCAAATGGGGACTACAAAATTGAGATGGAGATAGTATTACAAAAGGTAAAACTGAAGTTTAAGCATTTAGCTGTAAGAAGGATAAAAACTACATACTATCATCCATCTTAAATTTGATAGCATCCTCTGTGAATTTTTTCATTTTCGCATCTAATTCAGCAGTTGCCTCTTCTCCCTTGGCAATTATTCGGTCTATATCTTCATCAGTAATTGTGCTATCACCAGAGCTGAATACCATTTCAGCACCAAATCTCACCATCTGAAGCAGCTCGTCTTTATTAACAGCTGAAGAAAACATAGAAGTACTCGTTAGCAGAACGCAGTTTTCATAGTTATTATTCCTTTCCTCCCATTCATCTGTTTACCTTTTTTTTTTCCTTTGCGAGGAGTATTTCACCAAAGGTAAACATATGACTGGGACGGAGGGAGTAGATGACAGAAAAGAATTGTTGTCTTACTTTTTTGCTCAGCCAACCGCCCTTGTTGAATAACCAAAGCATCAAGTGCAAGTTTCTTATAAGCTCTTTCAATCACTTTTTCCTCGATAGTATACTGTTCGCAATAAAATCAAGATAGATTAACTTCATTGTTAGTGAGGACTGATGATATATCACAAGATGCTCAAGTAAACACGGTAGAAAGAACAAACCTCTGTGCAGAAACGAAATACTTGAACTTCCTTCTTTTGACCAATTCGATGAGCTCTATCTTGTGCTTGCAAATCGACTTGTGGATTCCTGACATGGCCAACCAGCAAGTGTTCAAACACAAATCTAGCATGTCAAACTAGCAATAAGCATATGACCAAGACAAGGGATAAAGACAAGGGATAATCCTGACCAGTCACTGTCATAAAGAATGACAATATCGGCAGTAGCAAGATTAATTCCAAGACCTCCAGCTCTAGTAGAAAGTAAAAAGACAAACTTCTCACTTCCTGGCCGATTATAAGCTTCAATTGAATTATCACGATCTTCTCCCCCAGTGTTACCATCAATCCGGCAGTACTGGTGACCACGAAACAGAAGATAGTCCTCAAGGATGTCAAGAAGCCGCGTCATCTGTTTTTTTAAACACAATAACAGCGTTAACCATATGCACCTCGCTTACAAAGTGGACACAAGACTTCAACGCATCAAAATTGCTAAGGTAGTGGTGTCAGCTAAGCTAATGGCAAAGTCAATGAGTAGTGGAACTAATGACCTAAGTTAGAAACCAGTCAGTATCAAATCTGCCCTTGTGGCTCACTTCAAACTAAAGAAAAAACAAATAGACCAACCTGTGAAAAGATTAGAACCCTGGAACCACGTTCTTTAAGCTTTGGAAGCAACTTATCGAGCAACACCATCTTTCCTACAAAGTGACAAGTCTAATAAGTTCCTCATGCCTAATTACGAAAGAAATGCAATACAGTGATACACCGCGATGATCACAGATATTTACCAGCATTGGTGACCAGATGATCTCCAGTGGTGTAGGGCGGACCAGGTTCAGCACCTTGGAAAAGATATGGATGATTACAGCATTTTCGCAGCTGCATAGCTATATTCAGAAGCCGCTTACGTTCTCCTCCAGCATTAACAACTTCAAGATCTTTCTGCAATAAAGCCTTGTAGTATTGCTTTTGCATTTGAGACATTCCCACTTTAAGTATAGTTTCTTTTTTCGGAGGTAAACCTTTCTCGACATCTGACTTTAGTCTTCTAAGGAGAAAAGGTCGAAGGACCTATGAGAGAAACAAGACATATTGAACAACTATAGTAAAGAGAAAGAGGTAAATTTAGAACATACTACTTGAATGGTCTACCTTATGCAATTGTTGAACAACCTCCTGTTGGTCATTGTCCGCAGATATTTGAAACCACTCGTCAAAAGTATCTGCAGAGCTGAAAATCTCTGGCAATAAGAAATTCAGAAGGGCCCACAGTTCATGAAGATTGTTCTGCATTTTAAAACAGACATGTAAAAACATGAACAAAGCATTCAGTAACATAAAACTGGTAACTCCATAACGTAATGTGCAGAAACACTTTACCTGAAGTGGAGTTCCGGTGATTAATAGACGAAAGTTGGTGTTGTATAGTCTCATTGTCTTTGAAAGCAGAGAATTTTCATTTTTTATTCGATGCGCTTCATCAATGATAATATAGCGCCAGCTAAATCGGCGCAAAGCAGTTTTCTCTTTAATAGCCATTTCAAAGCTTGTAACACAGACATCAAACTTTCCGGCAACCAGTAAGTCCTCACGTATATGTCTCTGCATATACAACACAACTTAGTGATGATAAAGAAGTCTTCACATACAGAAAAATAGTTTATTGAGAAAAGAAATACATAGGAAGCAAGAAAAAGGCCTCGAAAGATATAGTGAAATTCGTTGATCTCAATGGTGAAGGACTCAACCAAATACGAGTCTCTACAAAGCACTCACCCTCTCCTCCGGATTTCCTAAGAACTTCACTGCACGGATAACTGGACAAAAACGTTTTATTTCATTCATCCAATTACCAAGGGTCGATTTCGGAGCAACCACCATATGAGGCCCAGTTATTCCTCTGAACTCATGAAGATAACCCAGCAAGGAGATTGTTTGCAAAGTTTTACCAAGTCCCTGAATTATTGGAGATAAAAAGACAAAGAGGCAAGAAGTTAGGCGACAAATTTATTATAAAGACCAGACACATTTTCTTGTGATACGAAGTACATAGACAGATATCTTGATGACACAGGAGGACAAACACACACGCACCATTTCATCTGCCAAAATTCCATTAATACCATTTTCATATAGCCGTATTAGCCAGTTCAAACCAGCAAGCTGATAATCCCTCATCTTTCCTTGGATGCCTGTCCAAAAAGAGACAAAATTAAACTAGGATGGACATGAAGATGGATTTAACGATAGACCTAAGCTGTAGAATTAGCTTTGCTATTATATGAACTATACAATTAACATCCACTTGCAAGCATATTTCAGTAGACAAAGCAGAAAGTTGATATATTAGAACACTACTTGAATACATTGGCCCATTTATACTGAATTGATGTATAAATTTGGCGATTGCAACCTATGTTACTCTGAATCTTCATATTACGTCCTGTATCCGAGTTCGACACAACATCTGGACATGGGCATAACACTTGGACAGTACATTTTTAAGCTAAAACTAAAGAGTATTTTATCATATAATGGCAACATTCACTATGAACCGTGATACAATCAATAATTACACATACTGACATACTACTGTATCTCATTCATTCCAGCTATTCAGTGTTATTCAGCTACCTCCTACAACCTGAGTTGTGTTTTATGGGTGAAATCGGACATAATTTGAACCTCGTAGTAAAAGACTATCAACAATTTATACTTGCATTTAAATGCCCTCTCTTAAGTTCAAAAGCACAACTGCTTGAAAATCAAAAGATGCTCAAGAAATTAAAGCCTTCAGTAATAACATAAGCATGAGTGACTGTAAAATGCACTTCTATACAACTGAAGAATGGCAACACGGGTGTCTAAACTCTAAGAAACTAGAAGAACCACAATGCCACACATACATGTAAGGAAGATAAGATGTCAAAAGAGGGCTGAAAGCCTGAAATGAGCAATGTCAATATACAGAACGATAAATGCAGAAATGAGTCAAGCATTCGCAAGGCTGATATATAAGGTGATGGGAAAGTCTTAAGATAAAGCATATGCAGAAGGGAAGCATGATCTTACAGGAAGGCTGTGTAACTAGCCTGGTACCAGCAGCCCCAGATTCTTCCTCTTTGATATACTCCTCATCTTCTTCTTCTTCTGTCACCTTTGATGCATGTCGTCCCCTGAACAGACATACAGATAGCCATTTAAAGCTAACATATAAAGCAAAACGAATCCCATTGAGCTCATCAACGATGATGAACCAGTTTTTTTAAGATTAAAACACACCCTCCGACAGTCCGACCTCCATCCCTCCCTACATTGTATGAACTTGGATTACTTAGCACGTCAGCATTATCAGCATTGTAATTCTGATTTTCAGCCGTATCCACATTTAATAGCTCATGACCATGAGACGGAAGCACAATTAGAGGTATTAGACAATTTACCATTTGAAGAAGACTTTGTTCCCTACTAAGTCATGATGAGTACATGAAGAAACCAATCAAAGAAACGACTAAAAAAATAGTGAGCATCATGGAGAAAGTATAACTGCGTTGAAAATTTTCCAAACTAGAACTTGCATAATCAGTTTGTGTACAAGCAAGTTTTTTATTAGCGGAATTATTAAGTTATGAACCTCAAAATGAGACGGAGTTATTCAATTTTAAAAACATGAATAATTACAAAAACATGGTATATGTCTGACACGTCATTATAAAAAAATTCATGGCCAAACTTCTCTTCATGCTTACAACCCATCAGACACTTGACCAAAGTAGCACTTGAATAGTTGAATGACCAGTCTTGACAAATATACTTTCGTAAACGAGAAAAGTAAATCGTTTGTAAATTTATTTAGGCATAAATACCTTCCCTTCACCTTTTTCTGGGCTTTAGAATGGTCCCCCTTCGCAAAATGAGCAAAAATCTCAGTTTGCTGCAGAAGGTACTTCAATCGGCCCTTTCCCTTGTTGTTCTGTGTAAAATGTTCAACTGTTTATTGACTATGGACGATAAAAGGATACTGTATGAATAATAAATAAATCTACATACACACAGATGCTGTATGAATAGTAAATTAATATACATACACAACTGTATGAATAGTAAGTAAATATACATACGCACCATGTCAGCCTCAATAGCAGCATTCTGCTGGTCTAATATATCCTGAATCTTCTGTTTCTTTCGGTTCTGCAATTCTTTCAGACGAGCTTTTTCTCGTTTTGAAATTTCATTGCCATTGCTTTCATCCTAACAAAAAGATATATCATAAAACCACGAGTCCATACAAACAAACTGCCTAAAGCGACGAAGAAACCATGGTTAACAAATGCTGACAAAGATTAAGCCACAACGGAAAAATAACTTCATGAATTGTAGCTCCCTCAATACAGCAGTGCTTAAAAAATCCCACCAAAATATTCCTAAAATGTTCAAATTCATTCCCTAGATTACCATCTGACATTCTGACCTCCTTTCTACAATAATTACTAAACAGGTACAAACGCTAAACATGAAGTTTCTAAGAACTTCACTTCAAATCCAGGCAAATCACCACAAATATTTCCACAGTACTACACAAACTACAAAAACCCTAACTTGAATTTGTGAGATAACATCTACAGGTAATTTTGAATCAGCAAGCCACAAACAGGACTTTTTAATTTCCAACAGAGCAAAATGCTTGCTACTCTATAATATTGGGAAATGCAATAATCAACGGGCACAGTAAATTGTTTACGCCTCTTATCTTCTCCATTGTTTCCAAGCAAGGCTGCATACAAGAAATTCCCTTCACCTTGCCACATGCAGGATTTTATGAGTCAATAAGGTAATATTGTTATGGTTGGAGAGCAAGGTACAAATAAAGTTCTCAAAAACCTTGTTCTGTGGATCCTGACAGTTTAACTGCATAGCTACTCGAATTGTCTATTACGATACAAACTCCTACCAACATAACTAATTTCAGTTCTATACTAATACATACAAGCTTATCAGTCTCTGAATTTCCATCACATACATATAGCTACAATAGTCGGCTCAAATACAGTACCTATGTATACTGCAACCTCATAAAATAGAAGCTGCAATATTTCTTCCACAAACTCGTAACCCCTAACATACACAAACAAAACCAATATCTCAAATGTTTCGTCTCTCTCTAGATACTGCACCATTTATACACAACTCATAATGAATATTGCATTAAGATTTACATCAATCTCCGACTACTCAACAATTCAGTGAACAACTTCGCCCTGTATAATTAACATCGTCTTAAGCTTACAACATAGTAACTCTAACTATCATTAAGTAATCCACACAGCATTGAAAGAGACTGTTTTAAGCTCAAGATGGTCCCAAATGAAATTCAGTAAGCCCTAAATACACAACAAAAACAATATCTCACCAGATATTGCACCATTTCCAGACGACTCATAATGAATATTGCATTAAAATTTACATCAATCGCTGACTAATCGACAAATTAGCGAACATCTTTGCATGAATCCGTGTATATTTATAACACCGACCTAAGCTTACAAGATACTCCGTAACTACTATAACTTTCGCTAAATGATTCACATAGCATCGAAAGAGACCGTCTTAAGCCGCCGCCAACAACAATAACAACAACACGAAACCCTAGCTCACAGAAACAAAACAACGCGTTCAAAAACACAGCGGATCTAGGTCAAGCATAACAGAAATCCCTAAGAAACTTCAATAATAATTAAAATTAAAGGTAAAATCATGAGAACAACCTCATCGTCATCAATGGCGGCGGCAGAAACGTCATCATCGTTATTATCTTCGTCGGAATCAACAGAACGAGCGACGGCTTCAAGCTCATCTTCATCTTCTTCGTCAATTTGTTCGTTCGTCTGTTCTTCTTCGGATGAATTGGATGCGTCGTCTGACGAAGGAGTCTCGTGTTTCGAGGGTTTCGCCATTGTTGTACCTCTGTTGTTGCGCTCTTCTTTTTGTGTTTTGGGGGAAGGCCGCGAAATGGGAAGGGTTTGAGTAATTGAGTGACGAGAAAGAAGGAACGGATGCTTTGGGAGGTGAGGCTCTTTGAGAGTAGCGACTAGCCGACTAGCTAGTACAGTTAGTAGTCTAGATCTGTCAAACGGGTTAAGCGGTTGGTATAGTTGGTCACTATGATCAGTCTTGCTTGAACCGGTTCAGCCCGGCTTGATATCGGGCTGACTCCCCTAGCCCTTCTGTACGTTTGTGGTCTGGTTATCTTTTTAAGGTCGTTTTCGGGTTCATTTTTGTCACACACAACCTCTCATAATCATCCAAATTGTGAAAAGAAGTACTATCTCCATACCAATCCAAAGGTAACATTGACCAAAATGGCACTATTCATGATCATAGGAAATCTTCGATATTATTCTTAATCTATAAGACAAAATGTAGTCATGTGAGATCTTGTTTAATTTATCGTCATAAATGCTACAAGAATATCATTTTTTTATAATTTTTAATAATGTGTAACTAAAGATATCCACGTTGCAAAACATGTCTCGACAAGTGTGAAAAAGTCAATGTTACCTTTGGATTGGTATGGAGGGAGTATATAATATAATGCTCTTAAAATTGCATGCATAAGTAGTAAGAGTAATTTCGTCATTAAGAAAAGAATTGTAGTAGCATTGGATATCTCACTCATTTGAATAGTAAAAGTAACAATATTATCAGTGAAAGTGGTAAAAATAACAATGGGCGTAGTGAAATAATCAATATTAATGCGGTAATAGTAAAAGTAACAATAATTACGGCGAGAGTAGTGAAATTATCAATATTAATACGGCAGTAGTGACAGTAACAATAATTACGGCGGGAGTAGTGAAAGTAACAATGATTACGGGCAAGTAGTGAAATGTTATTACTATTGTTTCATTAATAAGAGTAAAATATTAATAGTTGGAGTNAAAACGTGTCTCGGCAAGTGTGAAAAAGTCAATGGTACCTTCGGATTGGTATGGAGGGAGTATAAGAAAGAAAAAAAAAAAAAAAAAACCAACTGGTTGACACAACCACTCGACCCTCTCTCGGGTGAGGCTTAGTAAACATAGGGCGGTTCAAGGTCGATGGATAAGGTTTGGCAGGACCAAGTTTAGCGTTTGGTTATGAGTGCCATTGTGTGAGATAATTTGTAGAGTTGGTTATGTATTATAGCGCTCACAATCCGATTAAACCTTTATCACTTTTAGGTTCGGGAATCATAATTGTCAAATAACAAGTCGGGAAGAAACATAAAAGGGCCTAACATGAACAAGATTTCTAGATGTTGGCCTCGCACATCCGCCTCACCCAATATAAAAGATAATGGATTTAGCATTAACGGTTTCCATTCCAAAAGACCGTATACTTAATATTACACTGTTAGTCGTTACTCACTTAACATTTAAGGAATAACTAGTTATGTTGTCGGCGAAATTCGCGGATTTGTTCATGCAATTTTATGTGAGTTTGCTCCTTGTTGATATCATTACATTGGCACCTAATATATTACCTATAACTTTTATTTGCCATTAACCAGCTCGACAACTCAATATGTTATTTTTTTTTTTTTAGAAAACCCGAAGGTTACTTAAATTAATAGCGAATCAAAGCGTACAGCATCAGATGCAATCGGAGGTAGCGTAACCGACCACACACACCTACCAATGACTCGAGGCTCCACGTGCGCAAGAGCGTGTGCCACAGAGTTATTAATTCTACGTGTAAAGGACCATAAAACCGTATTAAAATTACAACAAGGAGCTAAAATATCGTCTAAAACTTGATGAAAAATACTCCGTCCTCGTTTCCTCATCTTTAGCGCCTCAATAACTTGGATGCAGTCACTTTTGATGAGTACATTCGCATGCCCTCTATTCCTCGCTTTCTCGAGACCGTCATAAACCGCCATCGCTTCAGCAATAAGAGGCTCCCACACTTGTCGTCTCATCCACGACAAACCCCATAACACCCCTCCATTCTCATCTCGGCACACAGCACCCGTCCTAGCACCCACGTCTTATTTCACACCCGCGTCAACATTAACCTTCACAAAGCCTCTATGAGGAACCTGCCACACTTCGCTCTCGCTGCCCTGCCGTGTTGCTCCACCCCTCACATTTTCCTGCACATTCACACCCCACCCTGCCCCTTCAGTTTCCTCCACAACATCTCGGATTCTCTGCAATACTCGTAGAGGATTAGGCTCAATTGACTCAAAGACGACTTTGTTCCGATGTTCCCACAAGGCTCAACAACCCTACCATAAGACGCATATGCTCCGCCGCTCCCAACTCCTTCCACCTTGCTTCAATCCAGTCACGAACATCCCCTCCATCCCCCCTCGTCTCATCATCACATTCCAACCCCAACCCTTCCCAAACTAGACAAGACACATGACAAAATTTAAATAAATGTATACTTGACTCAACATGGGAATTACAAAACGGACATAAAGGGGACTCACCTCCAACTCGAGTGGCTATGTTCGCTCTCGTTGCCAATGCCTCGTTGCACAGTTGCCAGAAGAAGAGTTTCACGCGGGGCCAAACCGGAACCTTCCACATCCTATTCCAAAGCCATTTCTTCCTTTTCCCAATTAGAAGTATCACCCATATCGATCGTCTCCCCCGCAAGGCACCTGTAAGTTGACCTCACCGTATATTCCCCATCTCGATCAGCCTCCCAATACCACGAGTCAGCTGAGACAGTTGAGCTAAGGCGGATGTTCATAATACGCTCACACTCAAAAGGTAAAAACCGAGAAGAGACAGCCTCTACCCGCCATGCTCCATTATCGTCTGTAAGATCAGCTACTAGAAGATTTTCATCCCCTTGAGGACACGGTGAAATTATCCGACCCGTTTGGGTCCCCGGTATCCAAGCATCCACCCAAACCTTCGTAGATAGCCCATCACCCACTCGTCGTCTTAGCCCCTTAAGCAGAACTTATTGAGCCTCCACAATCCCCCTCCAAGTGTAGCTCAGGTTATATCCAACTGAGGCAGTCAATAAGTCACCGGTAGGAAAGTACCTAGCCTTCATTACCTTTTCCCATAGTGAGTCCGAGTTGACCATTAATCTCCACGCTTGTTTGCCTAGAAGTGCAAGGTTGAAGAGACGAAAATCCCAGAACCCCAGGCCTCCTTTACTCTTTGGGTGACACATTTTCCTCCACGAAACCCACGTCATTCCTCTCTTACCCTCCTCATGACTCCACCAGAAGCGCGTGACCATAGAACGGATAACCTCGCAAAAGTTCGCAGGAATTTTAAACACACTCATCGCATAGGTATGGAGTGAATTGGCAACCGCCTTTATAAGAACCTCCTTACCAGCCCTCGACAAAATTTTCTCGCGCCATCCATGAAGCCTTTTGCAGTGTTTATCCCGAATAATGTCTGTAATCACTTTCTTCGACCTGCCTATTACCGTGAGCAGTCCTAAATAGCGAGATTGCTCCTCTACCATGACAACCTCAAGCCGCTCCGCCATACTACTTCTCCTCTCCATCGACACTCCTCTGCTGAAAGAAACAATAGTCTTATCACGACTCACTAATTTCCCAAACGCCACCTCATATACCTCCTCAAAATACTATTAATCACATCTGCTTCCTCCAACGTTGCTTTAGCGAAGAAAATACTATCTTCAACCAATAAAAGATGTGAGATTACATGTGCGTTAGCCGACACCCGAATACCATGAACAGTTTGACACTCTGCTGCTCGACACATAAGATTAGACAAAGCTTCCGCACATAGTATAAATAAATACGGAGAGAGCGGATCTCCCACAATCCTTGTCTCGTACGGAATTCAGCCGATGGTGCACCATTTATTAGAGCTAAAAAAGCAACATTCGAAACACAACTCATCACCCGCTGAACCCATCCCCTATCAAACCCTATCACCTCGAGTACATGCCTCAAAAAACTCCACTCCACTTTATCATAAGCATTCGCCATATCCATTTTAATCGCCATATGCCCCTCCGTCTGTCTAGCATTCTTCATATAATAAAACATCTCGAAAGCTATAAGAATATTGTTAGTAATCAACCGCCCTGGAGTAAATGCACTCTGATTCTCCGAAATAATGTCACCAAGAAATAACTTCAGGCGATTTGCTAGGACTTTAGAGACCAATTTATAAACTATGTTGCATAAACTAATTGGTCTAAATGTTCTAATTTTTCCGGCGCTTTTTTCTTCGGAATTAAGACGATAAACATCTTGTTAATACCCTCCGACGAAAGCTCCCGTCTCAAAATTCCATGAACAGTACTAACAACATTTGGCCCAACGATATTCCAGTATGTTTGGAAAAAAAAAGACCATTCATACCATCCGAACCCGATGCTTTTATCGGATGCATCTGATTAAGAGCCTCAACGATCTGAGCTTCACAATACTCAGCTCGCAAAAACTGATTCATGTGATCAGTAAATCTCCCCTCCAAACCCTGATTACCTCATGAAAAATTACTCGGATTGGAAGAAGTAAATAATTGCTAGAAATAATTGTTAGCAACTCGCGAGACCGCTTCATCACCAACTCTCAGAACCCTATTATTATCAACAAGTTTACTAATGAAATTTTTACGCTTCCGCTAACCTGCTCTAAAGTGAAAAAAAAAACTAGTGTTTCGGTCTCCATCTTTCAGCCACAGAGCCCAGGACCGTTGCCTCCAATATTGTTCTTCTTGACGCGTCAAACTAGCAATTTACGGCACAACCTTCCGCCTCCTATCCATCTCAGCCACCGACTTGTTACCAGCATTAAGATGGGCCAAAACCCGTCTTTTATTTTCAATACCGTGACAAATTTTGCCAACACTAATTTTCTTCCAGCTTTGGAGCTCTCGAGCACATGCATTTAGCGAGCTCACCAGATCCCCATTTCCCCACTCCATACCTATCATCACCGCCTCTTCACATTCCTCCTCCCCCACCCAAATATACTCAAATCGAAGCGGCTTCTTGTCTTCCCCCAATATCATGCCTATCAAAAACAAGTCTGAGCGGAGCGTGATCAGACCATTCGCGGTCAAGATGATACAATTTAGCATAAGAGAAACACTCCGTCCACGATTTGGTACATAGCGCACGGTCAATCATACTCTGTCTATTTGTATCACCAGCCTGACCATTATCAAATGTGAATTGATACCCTTCCCAAGCCACATCACGAAAGGCCACACTCATCTATAGCAGCCTGAAAATTATTCATTTGCCACTACGCACGATTGCCCACTTTCATCTCTGTCGAATACAGGATATCGTTATAATCTCCTATACAAAGCCATGTCAACGTCGATTGTCTACACAACACTCGAAGTAGCTCCCATGACAGGTGACGGTCAGCAACATCAGGCCATCCATAGAAACCCGTCACTCTCCACTCCTTCTCCTCCTCCCTAACTGTAAAATCCACGTGATGAACAGAAGCTGACATGAATATACAGTAGATATACTTCTTCCATAGAAAAGCTAGACCCCCGATCTCTCCATACTATCAACTTCCATACCGTCATAACCCTATAATTTTTCCTTCACCCTCTGCATTTCACGACCACATAACTTAGTCTCACATAAAAGCAGCATGGCTAGGGCTTTCCTATGCACAAGAGTACGAAGGGCACTCACCGTGTCGAGGTTGCCCAATCCCTGACAATTAAGACTTAGAAGACTCATTGTGCCTGGCGTGGTTGAGCATACTCAACCTCCGCCACAGGTATTAAGACGCCTCCGTCTATCATCAATTTATTTGAATAATGCAGCAATCAACACTAAGTTGTCAAATTATATCATTTTAGGATACGTTATGTTCCAAATCAATTAATATTTGTTCAATATGATGTGAATATAATTTTATACAATTTTTAATTTTTTATGCATAGTGTGTGATATTTATGCATCAAACATATATGATCCAAACTCATCTTATTCGAATGTTTTGATTGTGTCTTGCATGTGTTATGTGACAAACTTGCCTATAAGAAAATTGCACATTTTGTTTTTTGTAACAACTATATATAACGATATTTAAGAGTTTACCTGTTAATAAAATAGATTGAACTTTCTCAAATATTATTTTTTGAAGTTTAACTTCAACATATATAAAAGATAACATATAAAATATTTAACTAAAAGTAGTATTTAGTTAGTCATAATCAGTCTTTTATACTTAACGCATAGATATTTAGTTGAATATATTAAGGGAAAATGTAATTTGTTTTCTACTTTTCATGTCTATAATACTATATTACTTAATAATCATTACTTTTGTTTTGATTATTTAAATGTACTCGCGATCAATGTGTTACTGTGTACA
>LHUT01000566.1:14495-32638 GCA_001412135.1 Silene latifolia subsp. alba
GGGGCGTGATATAGCAATTTTGATACCACCTTTATTTTTTTTATTTTTTTTTTTTCTTTTTTCGAAGGAGTCAGAAGCACACTATAATATGTGAGGGAAGGGGATTCCGACCTGTGTGGGTTGAGAACTAATATACACTGTAATGGCTTAACCAATAGGCCAAGACATTCTCGGTAAAAGAGGTGGCCTTGTGTAAAGAAGTGTATAATGTTAGAATCACCCTAAAACAAATACTTGTACCTCGTGGTTGAAGATCTTATGTCCGTCCTTGAAAAGGCGTAAAAGGTTTATATTTTAATCTAATTTTTTGTCATTATACCGCAATGAACATTGCAAATTGCGAAATAAGGGGAATTGGGAGGTAAACAACATGACTTCTAGCGTTCTCCGCTAACAATACAAAGAGACTATTCTAGAATGACCGCCCAGTATCCTCCAAATGCGAAATCCAAAAACACGCTGTATATGGCGCGCATAGCCTAATCGACTCGCACAATTTCATACACACTTCATCAGCAAATTGGAAATTCAAACGATTATTACAATTTACAGCTCACATTCATCTTCTCTCTCCGTACACTGAAGCTTCACCAGTACAACAACAATGGAGGAATACTTGCACTACATGAAAACTCTCCGTACTCACATGAACGGTACGGTCTCTCTCTTTCTCGTTCTCTCTCTTCATTCATCTCACAATCTCACTCAACCGTAACTAACACTGTAATTGTTACTGCAAACAGATGTCGAAGATCAAGCTGCTAAGATTTCCGTCGAAGAACAAATGCAAATCACTACTATTCACACTCTTGAAAGTGATCTCAATTCTGGTTTGTTTCGTCGTCCTCATCTTCTTCGTCTTCAATTCTCCGTGTTTTTCATGCTTTTGCTCTTTTTTCTAAAGCGCGCATTTTTTCTTAGATTACTTTTTTTTCGTCGATTTTTTCTGTTGCGGAGTTAATATGCTTGGAATTAGCATCAGAGAAAAACGCGTTATGTTGCCGATGCTCATCTTTGTAATTAGCGCCGACTTAGTTGAATTTGGACATTGATTATAAGCTTGCTCGTTGTCGATTTTTTATGTTGTGATAATATTATGTGATTTAATCGGCATTCATTATAATCTTGCTCGATGTTGATTGGACTTGATATGAGAAAGTCACCTAATATTATCACCGCGTGCTTGTTCCTCAGTAATCTCGCCGATGTTCATCTTGTTGTAATTAGCATTAGCTTCATCTGATTTTCATGTTGTGCTGATGATATGTGATTTAATCTTGACACTGATCAAAAGCTTGCTCGATGCCTTAATTGGACTTGATATGTGAAAATTACTTAATATTTTTGTCGCATGCTTGCGCCTCAGTTATCTAGCTGGTGTTCATCTTGTTGTAATTACGATGACGACTGAGTGTTGATTTAGCTAATTAGCGCTTACATAAAGTGATTTTGTGCTCATGATGATTTTCATTTAGTAATGATGAGTTGATGACATGAGAGTGAATCAGGCACTAATTATAAGCTTGCTTAATGCTTAATACCTTAACTGGATTGATCTGAGAAAGTAACCTAATATGCTCTCCCTCGGGCATTGATGTTACTCCTGTGGTAATTACCTAGCCGCTTGCTTGACTGCTTGCTCCTCGGTTAATGGTACATGTTCATCCTGTTGTAATTAGCGCTAACTTGTCTGATTAATTTATGCTCATGTCGACTTTCATGCCATGATGATGAAATGGAAGTACATCTGGCACTTATTATAAGCTTGTTTGATGCTTAATTCCTTGATCAGACTTCGTATGAGAAAATTACCTATTATTATTGCTGCTCGCCTTAGGCCTTAATGGTAATTGTGTGGTACTGCTTACGAATTATGATGTTCATCTATGGCCATTATCTGAGAATATATTGGATATAAATATATAATATAAGTCAGCCTCAATATAGGAAACTGCATTTAATATGAAGGACTCAGCATCAGCATTGATATTCAAGTAATCAAGTTAGGCCGTTGATATTTACAAATCATAAAAGAATTAGAATAATATAGTCAGACTTTGCATGAGATTATGTGAAGATTGAGATTCATATGAGAAATTGGGAGATGCATTCATGTTAATTTACTTATTGTAGTGGTGATACCTGGGCAAGGCGGATTGAAATAGAATTGGACTCGTGTTAATTTGCGTATTGTAGTGGTGATACCTGAGCAATGCGGATTGAATTAGAATCAGACTTTCATAGAATTACTAAAACTTGTTCTCTTTACTATATGAATCATGAATTATGGTGGTGATATTTGAGGTGATTGAGCATATCTGAGATTAGAGATGACTTTAGCAGGCCCTTTTTAGAAAAAGATTCAGTCAAGTTGTAAAGTTGGTGATTTCCGTGCTAGTCTGTAAGAGTATTAGAGTTTTAATCAGACCTTACACGAAAAGAATGTGTTTCATCAGCTTAACTCAAAAGTTATGTCGATCTGTATGTTATGACGGTTTAGCCAAGCGTGAAACGAAGCGGCTCATGGAGGAGACTGAGCAGATGGTGAAGAGTAGAGGTGATTTGTGTTCCAAAATTCTTGAGAAGCAGAAAAAAGTTATGGCCTTGGAATCTGATTCCTTCAATCTCTCACAGGTGAGTTTGAGTTTGTTCGTCTAAAACGCCTGGTGATTAAGTTTCATTATAACAGTGGATAGTGATGAACCGTGGAAAGGTCGTCTTAAGTGTTAGCTCCATGCACGTGTCAATAGTTTCGACTAAAAATGTTGTTCATCTCCGTTGGATAGTTGTTGATCCAAGTTTCATAGTGACAGTAGATTTGACCCCAAAAAGACAAATTTAGGTGTAGAACTTGGTGCTCCGATAGAAGGTGTTGGTGGTCATGCACGTTTATCTGTATGGACATATTATTTGTTTGAGACCAAGTGGGGATTGATATAATTTAATTTGTAGTTGACATTCTGTTGAAGTTAGTCGCCTTTTGCTTGCCATTGCAGACTTTGGAACTTATCCTGCAGGAGAGGAGCAATTTTGCTGCTAAAGTTGTTGAGAAGAGGTAATTTAGGTTGTGGCTAATGCATGAGCCACATCAATTTTTACAAATTACAACATTGTTAATCTGTGTGTTTTAATCGGCTTCCAGTTCTTATTATGCCAAAGTTTCTGAGGATATGATCTCCGGATTGCAAGAGCAGAAGGTTGATTTTTTTCCCTTTAATTTATCGTCCGGATGTTCTACGAAACTGGCCATTATTACTTATTAGTGGCGTTATCGGTTATCTTACAGCGCTGGCTGGATGAAAAGCTACAAAATGAGGTGATCATTACTTAAAGAAGGCTGTTTTGTACATACTTTTTAGGACTTCATGTTTGATTTTTCTGTACGGTGATAGTGGCTTGCCTGGTTCTTTCGACTTTTAAATTTTAATTTTAACTTCTTCATCAATGAGCTAATTTTCCGATCATTTAATATAGATTTCTGAAGGAGATGATATGCAAACTGATGCATCTGACGGTATGTATGCTTTATGAATGTGCATTCATTTCTAGTCTTGTGATGGAGCTTCTCTTATGAAATGATAATAGCCGCCTACCCTTTACCCTGTACCCTCCGACCCTGTTAAACACTATCCTGATACATAAACGAAAAAGAACTCCTACCATCATTTAATTAATATAATTGTGTCTCCTGCCATATAATAGCATCTTGTTTATTTTTTATTGAAGAGAAGGGCATCTTGGTTTTTTACTTCTGTTCCAATCATTTTTACATGCTCATTATCGCCCAAAAAAATGTACTCTGTAAGTCCCAAGGATCCTCATAACTCACAAGTCATTCACAAAACATATTAATTGTTGCAAGACAGACTAGGGAACTTCTTATGTCATGCTTTACATTTGAGCTGGCACTTAAGTTGCTAGGTTTCGGCACACCAATATTGTCTCAGATGGCAGCTTGTAGTATTATCTTACCTTTAAAGATGAATCTATCCAGTTTCTCATTTTTAACTAATAACGAGACTGGGAGGATTCTATTCAAGCTGATGCCTATTTTGTTTCCTTTGTCTTTCTTTTTTTACATTTGCTGGTACATGATGAATATGACGAATCATTTTTGCAGAAATATCAAGCAATGGATACAATGTAGCCAGCAGTTTGGTATGTGTTTTGCAGTTGAGACTAGTGATGTTTCTACTTCTGCAGCTTCACTGAACTTAGGGCTATATAGGGAGACGAGGCAAAGGAGGAAGTGCTTGCCAGGCTGCATGCTGCAGAAGCTAAGCTTGGTGAGATAATCCAATTGAGAACCAGACTGGTTGCTGAGAACTCTGAGGTTATGAGATTTGCTCCTTCTGTTTGTTGCAACTTTTGTACCATCTTATTCATTTCATCTTGATCTCGTAGACCATCCTAGAACTCGGAATAACTAAATACATGATCTCATTCTATGTTTTTCAACTCAGGACAACTAAATTTTAATGTGTACTTTTGCTAACAGTTTGTTTTCAACTTTTCATGAAAGCAAACATATTTCCTTAGTAATGGTTTCTCTGCTTTTCCTTCCGTAATTTTCAGCTTAGTTAACTGTCGACAGTTATCTTGGAAGCATACTCCTTTCTCATTTCTGCGTTATATATACTTTCATTTCTCAGATGAAGCAATCTATTGAGCAAATAGCACGTGAAATAAATGACCTCAAGGTAAAACAATGTCACTGAACATCCCATTCCCTCCATTGAATTCCCTCAAATCCTTATTACCCTTGTGATGATATTACAGCCAGAGCTAAGCGCCATGGAAACGATCACTTTAGAAGAGGAGCACAAAGCTCTATTGTCTGAGAAAGATGCTGAAACGGAGTACATGCAAAGTTTGCAAAGCCAACTCGAGATACTAAAGGTACATGTCTTTACCTGTTTTGTTTTGCATTTTTGCTATATGCACAGTAAAACTATCTATGGTGCAAAATTTTGAGCGGCGGAACCTTGCGTTTAGCACTAAGCAATGGCAAAACTGGGGAAAAGAAAAATTCAAAGATCTGGCTCAAAAGGCAATAGACAATTTTTTGTATTTTTTTTCCAATGAAAATTCAACAAATTCAGAATTTCTTTCTGAGAGCGCCCCGCCTCTACTTGCCCCTCTCTTTTCTTCATTGGCTAAGAAGCGAAAAATGTTTTTTTTTTTTTTTTTACGTTTTTTTATATAGATTGATAAGCGTCTGATCATTGCTGTGTCAGGGAATTTCACATAAGGTCAAGTGTGCTTGCGGAGAAGAATTCAAGATACAATTGGGATTAATGTGATTATGTGAAGTGGGAGTCCAATTCATTAGAGTTTGCATGGTGAACTCATCCGTCATTAATTTCGATAACAAAATCATCGATTAAATGTTGATGAACTCATTGTCCTTTGATTAATAGCGAAATCTATGAAAATTATATGATGATTGACAAATTATTGTGACACCTGTAAACAAGTTGATCAAAGTTATTGTAATACGAACCATGGTAATAATAATGATGTTCTGGTATTTTGATATACTCATGGTTGATAAATTAAGAGCACACATAATATGATCGAGGGTTAGTTTTTAGTGGTGAAGGGAGGGTATTGGGCGGTGGTGGTGGTGGTGATCAGCGGTTATGGACATGGTGATAGGGGAGGTGGAGAACGGTGGGTGGTTGTACGCGGTGATGAATGTGGCCATGTGGGTAGATGGAGAAAGACAGAAAAAATAGAGCATTTAAAAAAAAAAAAAAAAAAAAAATTGGAAAAAAAAGGAAAAAAAAAAAAAAAAAAAAAAGAAAAAAAAAAAAAACAAATAACACAAAAAACAAGAACAAAAACACACAACAAGAGCGAAAAATAGCATGTAGGACCAGATTAAAATACGACGTGGTACGCAGCATATTAAAAAACAATANTATAGCACGAGAACTACACTAGTTAATTACACTAAAAGATTAAGATTGCTTTATTATTATTAAAAAAAATGCACATTTTGAGAATGGGATTTATTAGCGGGGGCGTCTTGGTATTGTTAATTTGGTATCATCTGAGTTTGTTTATTATAATTGGTCGCATTATGTCTCTATTCTCTATAAATAAGCTTGTCCCATAATGGAACCCATGCTCTATTTAATTGCTACATCTGGTCTTTTGTAGTATTTGTGTTATTCTGTAGCTGTCAATCTGTCATGTTAGGACAATTTTGATAAATTAATGTGCTTTATTAATCTTTTACAGTATTATTGAAAAAAATGAAAGAGCAATATGGCACATGTCATTTATTTTGGCTTAAGACTAAAACGGGTTAAATATCACTCTGGATATTAGGACAAATCTTTTATCTTTTTTCAATGCATTGTGGCTTTGTATTATCCATCGCACATTTATATATTTCACCCGTTTGAAGCTTAAACGAAAATAAGAATTTTTATTAAAAAAAAAAAAAAGAGTGGGAGGATATTATTTTAGAGCTTGTTAGGGAAAACATAAGAGGATTAACGATTAATTAGTATGGGTGGCAATAATAATGGATGGTTTTGGGGAGTAATTATCATCATCTACTGCAGTGCAATCACAGTATTGCCACAAACTGTTACTGTTTCTCTCAACCATACTTTCTTTCCTCAAGGTTTTGTCTTTGGGGTTGCTTCTTCTGCTTACCAGGTTATTACACTCTTTTACTCTTCCATTAATGTGAGTCACTAAATAAGTTTCCCTTAAAACGACACTATCCGTCTTAAGCTTAAACCGGGTTAAATAGATTTCACTTGTGTATATAGATTTCACTTGTGCATATAAGAATGTATAGGGAAAATCAGTATATACAAGTGGTATGATATTTGACTTGTCTAAGTCTTAAGCGTAAGAGTTAAGACGGATAATGTCGTCTTAAAGAGAATTTGTGAATGTAAGGAGGGTGACTTTGAGTTACTGTTAACTGAAATTTCATGTATTGGCTTTTCAATATTAGTATGAAGGCGCAGTTATGGAGGATGGTAGAGGTCCAAGTGTATGGGACACCTTTGCTCATAAATATCCAGGTTTTTGTCTTCCCTCCTATATTATACTCCCTCCGTCCCGTTCAATTGTCTACCTATTTCATTTTGGTATCTGGGTCAATTGTTTACATTTCTATGTAAGGAATGTCTTTGATGGATAATTTAATCTTACACACTCAATTTGGTCCACTTGTTATCTAATAATTGGCCTCTTCCTCTTTACTTGGTCTTTGTGCTAAAACCAAAGGTAAACAAATGATCGGAACGGAGAGAGTAACCAAGTTAGATGGCTAGACAATCAATAAAAGTGATGATGATGGTGCAAAGGGGTCACCTATCGTATATTTTGCACCCGGCGTTTAAATCCTTAGGTGTTTTAAATTTTAGAGTTTTGATTCGACTTTTAGTGATTGTGTAGCCATCTAACTTGGTGTAAAGGGGTCACCTAGTCACTTATTGTATATTTTGCACCCGGTGTAAAGAGCTCACCTATGTTTTCAGTGATTGTGTAGCCATCTAACTTGGTGTAAAGGGGTCACCTATCGTATAGTTGGTGATTCTCAAATTTATCAGCTGAAATTTGATTCGACTTTTAAAAATTTCCGAATCTTTCCTAGTTCAAGTTGATACTTGAGAAGTATCATGGTACTTAGTGCCATTTGATATTCTTAAACTTTCCTTACTTTTTTGGGTTTAAGTTGTTTCTAAAGAAGTCATGGTATTTAATGCGATTTGATTTTGATATTTCCTTGTCAACATGAAGGTAAAATCAAGGATGGTAGCAACGGAGACATTGCTGCAGATTCTTATCACCGCTACAAGGTATACAGTTAATACTGCATACAACTTACGCGAATGCACCCAAATATCAGGGAAGCTAGCCATTTGAATGAGGCATCAGTATTACCCTGTTGCTGTGATTTCTGTACTGAACCTATTAGTATCTGCAAGTGTCAATATTTATAAATTATGCAGCACACTGTTAACTACGGAGTATTAAATTTGAGTATCCTGATCTGATATCTGCATCCCTTGATTCTTATTGCAGGAAGATGTAAAGATCATAAAAGAAATGGGATTAGATGCGTATAGGATTTCAATTTCATGGTCCAGATTATTGCCAAGTAAGAGCTTATCTGCCAAGTAAAACTAAATAAGCATATGGCTACAACATACACCTTCTATGCTATAATCTTCATTCTTGTTCGATTCACGCAGCATTAAAGGACTGCACAACTAAGGAAATAAGCTTCTTGATGAACCCATGATTAATTATTTACAATTGCCAACAGTGTGTGGGTCTGAGAAGATGCTTCCAACATAGGAAAATTGATATTAGGATAAACTCTTACTGCATTTGTCTTGATTGAGTGTACATTTTCATTTAGTTTATCAGTAAATTGTAGAATCTTATTGGAAGCCACTCGATAACTGCGATTGGAATAGTATACAAGGGTTTATTCTGTTATTGTTTAAATCTTAGTTTTCTGGACTTCGGCATTAATTTTTTTCCTTGTGGATGCGAACAATTTTGTTTTGCAGAAGGCAAGCTAAGAGCAGGTGTTAACTGGAAAGGAATCAGATACTACAACCACCTCATCAATGAGCTGATACACAGTGGTTCTCACTCTAACCTGACTTGAACCTGCTATATGTATAACATATTCTTTTGTGTTGTCCGTGACTTTATGGCTTGATAACCTGTACAGGCATAAAGCCCTTTGTTACTCTATTGCATGGTGATCTGCCTCAAGCTTTAGAAGATGACTATGGAGGCTTCTTAAGTACAGATATCATGTAAGTATATAACTTCACAAAAGCTTTTACCGAAAACAAAATGTATTGTAGCGCCAACACCTATGTACCGTATTCATTGTGAGGGGTATTATTATTAAAGGTAAACTAATCATTGGGACAAACGGAGTTCAATGAAACATTTAATTTGATGGACCCTGATAATGAAGGGTACATTTTACTGTTTTGGGTCTTTGGAAACAGACTCTTGTTGGCAAACTCAGTAAGGCTCCGTACATCGACCCCTACCCCACAATTTACGGAACCCCTTGATGCTCTGGGTAATGTTGGGTAATGTAGTTGTACTGCATGAAAAGACGAAAAACTGGGAACTGAACTGTGTTTTTTTGCAGAGATGACTTTCGGGACTATGCAGATTTATGCTATAGAGAATTTGGTGATAGAGTGAAGCATTGGATGACACTAAACGAACCGTTATACTATGATATATCCGGTTACGCAGTAGGAAATGGACCACCAGGTCGATGTTCTAAATGGCTTAACCTCAATTGCACTGGAGGTAACTCAGGAACTGAACCGTACACAGTGGCGCATAACTTAATTCTGGCTCATGCAGCAGCCTCTAAGTTGTACAAGGAAAAGTACCAGGTCACACCCTCACTTGTCATTTCTCTTTAATGTTTCTTGTTATTTTCGAGTTAATTATGATTATACACTCACAGATGGACGATTCCCACAAAGTAATTCCTGAACGACTTAATTGATGATATTAAATAACTGCCTGTAAATCTTCAGAAATCTCAAAAGGGAGAAATTGGCATTGTCTTAGCAGCAAACTGGGTTGTGCCTTTGTCAAAGTCTGCACATCACCGTGAAGCTGCTCAAAGGGCTCTAGATTTTACGATTGGATGGTAAGTAACTTGTTCCTAAACTAATACTCGTTACACTCAGCCAGGATTTGAGCTTAGGGGGGGCAATACTCCCTTCAATCAAAATGACATTGTCCCTATTCTTCTTAATTAAGGGGTATAGTTCTAATTTTGCCCTTATTTCTTAAATCCTTCCCAAAATGGAAAGTAGGACAATAAAAGTGGAATGGAATGGAGTAGTACGGAGTATCCTGTTTCAAATGATTTATTCTGAATTTCGTCTTCTCGCCTGTCAGCTACTCCTCTATAAGGCCAGTGATTAGGAACTCTGGAAAGCCAATATGGATAATATTATTCATTCTCATTTAAATGTAAACATGAGTGACTTTGAAGCTCGACTTTGTTGGAGAAGATTCTCAAATTAGTGAGTGATCCTTTTTGTTTCCACTTTTTTTAGGTTCATGGAGCCACTGACAAGAGGAGATTATCCGCATAGCATGCGCTCCATAGTCATGAATCGGTTGCCAAAGTTCACAAGAAAGGAGTCCAAAATGGTNCACGCCGCTCTTCGGATCTGGCCCATTGGGCTGGAAGAGTGGTTGGTAGTGCACCGGCTCCCCCGTACCGTGTGCTATAATTCCACTTCGAGTTTTTTGAGGTTGCCAGGATTTGAACCCGTGACCTTCGGTCACACTGGCTCTGATACCATGATAGATGAACCAACTCAACCAAAACCTTAAGGTGATGGTTGAGGCCCAACTATTATAAATATTCCTATTAGTTACTCTCAGTCTGTCACTACTCTGTCACCCTAGATCTTTTCCTTACGTTTTATTTCATGCAGGCGAGAGGAATGGAGTTCGGATTGGTCCAAAGGTAAATTTTTGCTACAATTAGTATTTCTGCCAAAAAAATCGCTCGTTCTGAAACATGATTACTTATGTTCTGGTTTATCGTTATAAATTTCAATTCTAGGGTGTTGCAGATGGCATGAATATTTATCCAAGAGGGATTAAGGATCTTCTACTTCATATGAGAAAGAAGTACATGGCAAAAAATTTATATATCACGGAAAATGGTAGTCGCGTTTCTTTTCATGTTTAGTTTCTCTGGGCATGTAGCGCAGCATTTCACAAATTGTTTATATTTCATCTCTCTCGAATTCTCGCACAGGTATTGGGGAGCTGAACAATTCTTCTTTATCCCTCAAAGAGGCCTTAAATGACACAACCAGGATAGACTACCACTATCATCATCTGTCTTTCCTGAGAGAAGCTATCCAGTGAGTTCCTACTACTCCTTATTCCGCTTTTATTGTCCTACTTTGACTAAAAGTCATATTTTAGAAAAATTGATGAAATATCATTAATGGCCCTCGACCGATAAACTTAAATACGAGATACTCTGTATAAGTAAAAGGACCCTAAGTAAAATGGAAATGAGAAGTTATTTAGAAATACGACAATTAATTTGGAATATGAATATCATGAAAAGAGAACAATAAAATTGGAATGGAGGGAGTATTTGAACTTAGCTACATCTTGCGTACTTTATAGTTAATACTATGTTACTCAGACTCGTGTGTGGGTGTTGATCATGAGTACAAATGGAACTGTGGAAGTGTTAGCCTCGCCATGATTCAATTATTAAGATGTCGGGATTCAGTTATTGTGTTGGACACGGGGGTGGCTTCATTAGTTTGAGTCGAAGAAACATAGAGTACATATGTATTAAGACCCTCTTTCTCGAGCAAAATATTTGTAGTAACGTATTATTCTTGTTTACGACAGGGATGGGGTTGATGTAAGGGGATACTTTGCTTGGTCATTGTTGGACAACTTTGAATGGGGTGCAGGCTATACTATCAGATATGGCTTTAATTTTGTCGATTTCGATAAAGGATTGGAGAGGCATCCGAAGAAATCTGCATTATGGTTCAAGAACTTCCTGAAGAAATAAAAACGTAATCCCACATAGCTTAAATGTTTCACTAGGACTGTCTTTTAGGCGCCAAACGCGCCATTTATCGGGATTAATCTTCGCTTTTAACTATATTTTGAGAAGAGTTGTAGAACATGAATAGAATTTATTAGTGTATGTTTCTTAATATCTCCTCTTAATGTCAATTATGGAGTAATACACAGAGAAACACTAAACTTGCAGGTATGTATTTGATCATATGGAGATGCTGTTAGGAACTCCCATACAAGAGATGCCAGTCACCAGGTGAGGACACCGGCTTCGACAACTCAAAAGGCACAGCACCAGCTCCCTTCATGTTGTTCAACTTCTCATTATTGTTCTTCTCATCAATAATACCCTCCAACTCCTTCAATCTCCCACTAAATTTCTCAAAAGCCACCTTAATCGCGGCTTCTTCATCGAATGTTGGCTCCACATTCTCCCTTTTATATTCCTTGTCTGGAGAATGATTTGAAAGTACGTCCAATATCGTCATAACTCGTGTTGCCTCTGGCTTCTCGGAGAACAATTTCCATTCTTCTTCTGTGGGTCTTCTGTAGGCATATTCATCCTGGTTAGTGGTTAGGGTTGGTCTATTAGGGAAATACCCCCCATAACCATGTTTACGGCAGCATGATGCCACGAAGTCGTAATGATATAAACACGATCCTGTGTGGTCTTGACTCTTGACTCTTGACTCTTGAGATTAGGCGACCGCGCAGTAACCACCTTTCCCACAACAACCCTACTCCCCTTCGAAACCTCTTCTCCACTGAAGCACCATACCAACAAATACCTTTTTACACCACTGAAACCTCTTCTTCTACCCGCATAAACACCAGATTTGGGGTTTTTAATGGTGTTGGTATGGTTTGTGGAGGTTGGGGGTTATGGGTTCAAAGGGGGTAAAGTTTGCGTAGGGAAGACGCTAGTCGGAGCAAGAGAGAGTTAGCGAGGAATTGGCGAAACACAGACAAGCTAGTTGACGGTGGTGGTGGTGGTGGTGGTGGTGGTTGACTTTTGGGGGTTATATTTTCCTTCTCTCTGCATATCAAACCAAACAACTAACTAAATCAAAGAGTTTCCCCTCCCGATTCCCTTTTCTTTTCCCTGGTGAAGTATGTGAACCAAACGCCCCAGAAGTACTTTATAATAGTTTGGGGGTTCGTGTGAGGGAGAAAGGTGGAGCAAAAAGGTATATACTACTGTATATAGCATGCCTCCGTACAGAAATCAAGAGCTGCTAACGCTTGTCGTATAAGTAACTGAGTTTAATGGTCAAATTCAGCAAAGATACTTTCCTATTAAGCCGCTTTTACAAATTACACACAATCCATGCCCTCACAGTCAGGCTAACCATGAGAAAATCACCACTTATGGGCTGCATGAAGTTCATTTCTCGTGATCTGGTTTCAAAGCTAACAATCACGACATAGACTGACTCACATTCAGTTTTATTTTTAGCAAGTTACGTCATAAGAGTTTTTCCGAAGGTGCTAGGACAAAAAGATACTCGTACATAATCAACAAGAATCCTAATATTTCCAGACGTCTAACCAACGCAAAACTCTTGTATAATTGGAGGATAGTGAGACAGAAGTGGTGATACGCCTGATGCATATCATTCTCCGGTGCAATAGATGACATGTCTCCTGACAATATACGGCCTTCCTGCTTCATATTATTGAAAATGGTCTTTTCTCGAAGTCCATGACCTAACACGGCCAGAAACAGAAAGAAATATTGTAAGACTCCTTGTACATTTTAGGTTGGAAACTAAGTGAAAATATCACTGAATCTCATACAACCCAGATTACTAAGCTAAGCTCGCTGACATCTACATATGTGACATAGTTATAGATGCAAAAGTTAAAACAGGGTCATGACTGCTCTTCAACTGACGGAGGATTTTGACTATTAAGGGGAAGCTCAGGGTCCAAGTTATAATCAGGAAGCAGGAGCCACGGATTCTCAGCAAAAACAGAAATTCTCTATCTTGAAGAAATGTTCAGCACAAGTTGGGGAATTCATTTGTTTGGCTCGCTGATTTACAGAAAACATAGTGTGGTTTTAGATTACAAATTCCTAATCACATGATCACATTTACGACTCTACTAGCAGGATCTACTCACATATACACCCACCACGACAATCAAGCATGAGAAACTGAAAACACACAAAAGAATTGTTGCGTAAACCAACTGACCTTAATCATTTCCTGGTTTTATCGAGTACTTCAATGTATCTCTTTGGGACTCCATATTGATCAATTAGATGTTTCGCAAGATGATCAATAACACCACCCTGCACCAGAACTTCATGTCCTTTTTTGCCTGGAACAACATACATGTACCAAGTTTTAAGGTAAGGAAAAGCTAACTGTAATTAGCTAGGAATGTAAACAGGAAAACAAGCAATCACGGGTTCGGAAACATACAAAGCTATCAGCAGAAGTGAGGAAGAAGTTCATTTATAGGACGGGGAGGGAAAGAAATAGACGCCCCTCTTTTTGACCACATATAAGATGCATCTTTCACAAATTCTTAAATGGTATGGACAAATATATAATATTACTCCTTAAATAAAACCTGAACAGTGGGGAAAGGGAAATAATGACAGCACGGGCTACAAATCATGTTCAAATGCGGAGGCATGAGCAACACAATATTAGCATAATCTGACACACAAAATACTTGGATAACCCACAACTGTTTAGGACTTCTAAGTAAACCACTGATGATAAGAGCTATTCTGTTTGTCTACCTACAAGGATCAAGGCACGATAAATTACCTGGTAATTCAGCCACTGTGGTGCTGCATGCAAACTTTTTCTGTAGCTCAGATGCCAAAGAATCCGCATCCAAAAGAAAAGTTTCAAAACCAGAGAGCTTTGTCATTTTCTTGTTCCCTTGTCGGCGCTCCGTCATTATCTGGATTGATCTAACAGCACCTTTCCTAATTACCGATTCGCCTCCTCTGGTAACCTTGTGATGGGCTTGCATCCGACTTATAAATTGTGGTCCCAACTCCTTCTTGTGAATTTCAGTTGGATAAGACGATCCTTTTTTTATGGCTCCCTTGAACAAAGCATCACACAGAATTGCATCTAATATCACCTTTGCTTTGTCGTTGGGTTTTACAAGGTTTTCCTTTTCAACGTAAGCAAAGACAACATTATTGGCTTCTATTGCACTGAAATATCCTCCGGTATCAGCTCCAACAGCAGCAAAAATGGAGATGACATGAGTGTTTGGTTTATATATCTCTTCTATTTCCAATGCTGTCTGTGAACTACCTTCCCCAGCAGTCTGGTCATTGCTTTGCTCAATCTTAGCAGGTTGGCTTTTATCAGGCTTGAAGGATGTATAATCTATATGGGTCCTATTAACAGAAAACAGTACCACTTCCTTTTTATGTTTATCCTCCTTCACTGATATCTGTTCCTCACATGAAATGAACAAGCAGATAGTCAAGAGTATGGACTAAATCACTAGTACATAGCTACAAAATGGAAGAGAGAGAGGGGGGATGCGGTTAGAGAACAGCAAAAGGAAATACCAATCCAACAGATGCTTTTGATTGCAACCACTTTGACAATTTCTTGAAAGATGATTTTTTGATATCAAGGGTAACACCAGATGGTCTACACGGTAGAACATGGTTTGACCTATACCATAAACAAACAGTATCTGTCAGAAAATGCGTGATGTACTTTCTTCAATTATGAGATAAGGAAAACGTCCTAGAGATAAATATTGCAAGTGTAAGAAATGTGCTCAAACAAGTCTAAAATCTGGAAGTAGCAATAAGCCTAACTTACGGCGAAATTGTTGAGGAGTACAAACACAAACATTAGAAGAGACGGAAAATATAGAAAGTAGAACTGTTCAATAATAACTCCATATTTCCGCGTATAGTTGCAAATAAATAGAAACAACTGTCATGATTTGCACTATCTCACCATAAAGTGCTTCCAGGCATTGGAAGATCCTTATCCTTCACTGTTGTATGCAAAGCTTGCAGAAGGCACCTGTCCAGCAGCGCATCCACATCTTCTATCGACATGGATTGAGGTTCCTCAACACGTGACTCATTAGAGGAAGCATTCTCTGTTATTCTCAAACCATCCAACTCCGTGGCCACTTGCTCAATGTCGCTTTTATCATCCAAGTTAACAGCAGAGATTGGACCATGTTCTGAAGAAGTCACTGGCTCAACTTCCCCTTCATTGTCACTTGTTTGATCATTAGAAGCATCAGTTTCACCAGAGTGAGAAACCAAGGAATCTAAAAGAGAAGGATCTGGCATAACAACATCTTCAAAGAAACCAGCATTTGGCACAATACGGCCTTCAACCGATTCCCTGGAATTTAACACTTGCATAAAATTAGACAACAGCTAACTAAAAGGAGGTGCTTCACAGAATACAGAATCCTCTATACTTACCAGAGTGAATCGTGGTAATAGTGAGTTATTCTCAGCGCCTTTCCACGCAGGCCAGCTTTCAGTGCCTCCGAACTACTCATAGCGGTTGCTCCAACCTAAGAGAATTAGCAATGTATGAAAACCAAAAGCTTGTAGAAATCTACAAAAAATTAAAAGAGGTCAAAAAAAAAAAGTATTGCCCCACCGCCTCTCAAAAGCCTCCTTCCTAGGCATCGTGAAGGAAGAAGATGTATTTAGCCTTACCCCTTTGATCAAATCACAGGGGATGGTTGTGGGTTATGTTTCAAGAAAGAGCTCAAAATGCAATAGCCCATGTAAAAAAAACACTTACTGCAATGGGAGCTGGATTTCCTGGAACCTTTACTGCCCATGGTTCCCCAGCTGCAAATGATGGAAGACCATCTAGAGGTATACTAATACCAGGGAACATTAAGTCTGCCCCGTTAATTACAAAGCGAGAGACTTCTCCTCCCTTCAGTGTGAAAGCAGGCAGAAGATCAGGGGCACTCCAGAGAGCATAGACTGTCACAGGAATACACATTACAGATAAATAGATACACTTCTAAACATACAAGAACAGAAATTCATAAGTATGACACAATGTACACAACTGGGCCAAAAAAGTAAAGTTTATCCCAAGTACATGCAACCAGCTCAGCTCGAAATAACTATGAACTTAAAACTTATGACACAGTCCAGTTCACTATGTGATATAAGCCTACAATACTACTCCATTTCTTTGATTTCTTCCACTTCCAAAACAGCAGAATAATTACGAGAAATAATAAACAATTAACAATAAATAAAAGTAGGTGGCTCACTTGCATGGGAGGGAAGTGAAAGGCTACAAAGAGAAGTGCACGAAATCAAGGAAATTGGCCAAAAGGGAAAGGTGAAAGGAATCAATGAAAAAAAAAAAAAAAAAAACGAGAGTATAGATTTTACCGACGGCGGTGGTGGAGGTGGGTGGTGGGTGGCGGTGGGTGTGGGCGGTGGGTGGTGTCGGGTGNTATTATGTTGGATAAGGCTGTTTGTTAGATGATTTTTTTTTTTTTTTTAAGGTTGTTCAAATTGGATATCAACTTCAATGTAGTCCCATTGCATATTTGGATGGTACAAGCGTATGGAGCACCAAGTGCAGAACGATCCAACATCGTTACTGCCCTTACATGCCTAGAGCATGCGAAAGCCAAGAAGCTGAAGAATACAAGTGCCTGCAGCTTCGGTGCAGTCTTTTTTCAGTTAACTTAACATTTAATACTTGGGAGTGTGCAATACAAACAGTATTTTTTTTGCCATATTGTACAAGTCAATAAATCTTAATCTTTATATCTACGTCAGATACCTTATGGTAAAAAGACTATGGGTTAGCAGAATGAAGAAGGAAGTCAAGACAACAAACGAGATATGAAAAACTTGGTTTTCCAGAAAACAAAAAAATACAGGACACAAATTTACTATACCTGTAGGGTATATCTCTGAACCACGTCCATCAGTGTCAAAGAAAACAGGGAAGCCACCTTCTACACCATACACAAGGATTCGATTTGGAAACTTTGCAACCGTTATTTCTGCCTACGCATAGCAGAATAAAATTCTTTTAGTGCAACAAGAGATGGAGGCGCAATTACAAAAGGGAGAAGCATAGTTTAAATCAAATGTCCAACACCAAAATTCCAAAACAAACATTTCTGTAAAGGTTTGATCAAGGCGGTCATTTTTTCACACATATTGAGGCAATATCAGTCATCGACATTTAAGCGTGGTATCTGTCAGATGAATGAGCAGTCCTACCCTGTACTCTCATAGCCTAATAGTATGGCATAGGATGAGTAACTCTACATTTATAAGCCAAACGCCATCAACTTGAATTTCCGCAGTTGAACAAGGTACTCAGACAGTCAGACCTCAGCTTTGCCTATAACCTAAACCTCCTTCCTACGCTAATCAATCACTAAACGTGGTACAAATATCATGAACAAGCCGGAAATCGATAACCTCGACTCTTGAACATTTCAGTAAGTTGAACAAGGTCCTCAGGTCTAAAAAAAAAACACTGGTCTATCGAAAGGGATTCCATTTACCTGCGCTAATGGCTACCTAG
>LHUT01000568.1:0-11801 GCA_001412135.1 Silene latifolia subsp. alba
AGAGGAGATGAAACCCCTCCCTTTCCCTCCCCTCCCCATCCCTCCAATTCCTTCAATCCAAACGGACCTTTAATGTTTTCTAAACATTCAAATCAAATAGTTGGTTGCCTTTGTAAGTAGGGGAAGTGTTCTTAGGATCATGAAGTTTCCTAGTGGTTAGTTCTTCGCAAACTGTAATTTATTTTCAAAATTGAAATAAAATGATAATCTTTTGCAAAAGAAAAAAAAAATGTTAAAAAGGAAAGAAAATCGTGAAACGCCATAACATTCAGACATTTACAAACAAGACTTTTTTTGTTCTCATTTGGTATCTTAACTTGATCCAGTTATCTGAAAAAGATCTATATTTTGAGTGATTGTAAGCTTGCATAATAGTCATGTGAATTGATCTTGTGGCGGTTTTATTTAACAATGACCACTAAAAAATGATTTCATTTGTGACCGTCTTAACAATGAATCAATATACTTCTTCACTAAAACTTTGAAAAGACGGTCTCTCACTAACTTATTAAGATTTGAGAGACCAATTTTGTCGTACACTTTTATGTATTTTTCGTACCCCTTTATTATTGATTGTGAGTTTGGAACTCATTTTATTAATTTTTATACCATTTTTTCATACAATTTTCTTTTTCAAATGGTAGATTTGGTAAACCTCAATCCGTTTCATTGTAGACGGACATTATCCGTTTAAAGCTGTAGACAGATAGTGACCCTTTCATAAAATATAAGTGAGGAAAAATGGGTATCTATTTTCCACTCACGTACACTATTCACTCTCATAAACTATTAGACGGATAATGTCCGTCGAAAGTTAGAATTTTTGGGTAAACCTAGCCAACCCCAAACAATTTCTATCTCAACCCATAGCAGTATAGCACCACACTCCCAAAGCCCACCAGTCACCACCACCTTAGTTCCGTCAGTCTCAAGTAGAGAACAACAGTCCCAAACCAGAGTAGCTAAAACGCCACCGTCTCTGCTCCAATCGGCAATCGGAAATCGGCAACCGGCAACACCACCACTTCTTCTCCATACGCGAGGTCATTTTTTTTTGTCAATCTTTTTCCTTCATATTTTTACAAGGAGAAATTGATTTGCCCTAATATGTAGCTGAAACTTTTTAGACTTGATTATTGTTGAATGACTTAAATTTGGAATGCCGTGTCACGTGTCCGTATCAATGCTACCCTAGGCTGGATTGAGAATCAGTGGATGTATACTACTGATGTGCCTATTCTTGAATTACTCTTGTATAGTTGTATCCTCCTATATACATTGGTCTGTGATTTCATTCCGTCTCCGTCGGCTGTTGACTATCTCACTGTCGTGTCGCTCTATTTGACGCCTTTTTACGGAGTATTGTTCGAACAGTAGAAATGCTAAGAATTAAGAAGCTTCAGGGCCTTGTTTTATCTTCATGGCACCTTAGTGGTTTCAGGTTTTGTGGAGAGGCAATCTCTGTCGCGCCAGCCATTTTATCTTTAGTTAATGAAAATGGGTACCATCAAAGGTGGAGATATCGTAACTATGTAGCCAATCATATTCGTTCCTTCACAACGACCGGGACAATTTTGGTGCAGGCTCGTGACCCTGCTAAACTGTGTTTGGATATACAAAATGCAGTTTATGAACGTAGATATGATGATGCTTGGAGATTTTTAGAACAGCATATGCATATGGAAGGGTTTCCTAGAAAATCGGTTGTCAATATGTTGCTTGCTGGTTATGCTGAGACTTTGGAGCCACGGTTGCTAAATCTGGCTTTTGGGTTAGTTGAACGGATATTTGAGGAGGGTAAGCACGCGTTACTTGAGAAAGGGACTCTTTTATACTTTGCTCTCGCGCTATCAAAGTGTGGTATGCCAGTGCCTGCGTCTGTTTTATTGAGAAAGTTGGTACAGGTTGAAGAATATCCACCGGTGACAGCTTGGTCTGCCGTCTTGGCCTACATGTCAATGTCATCGTCTGGAGCGTATCTTGCTGCTGAGCTAATTCTTGAGATAGGCCATCTGTTTAAGGATAACAGGATAGACCCCCGTAAAAAGAGTAATGCATCTTTGATAGCGATGAAGCCTAACACTCTCGCCTTAAGTGTTGCAGTAGGAGGGTGTCTTGTGTCCGGAACAACTAGGATAGCTGAGGAGCTACTGGACGTGATGCCTAGAATTGGTGTTAAGGCTGATACTACGTTGTTAATCTTGATGGCACATATTTACGAAAGGAATGGGAGAAGAGAAGAACTAAAAAAGCTGAAGAGACACATAGACGAAGCACACGACCTTAATGAGATTCAGTTGCTGCAGTATTATAATTGCTTGCTTAACTGTCATCTGAAATTTGGGGACTTGGATTCGGCATCTCTTATGGTTTTAGACATGCTTCATAAGGTAAAAGAAGCACAAAATTCTCTCGCTGCCGCCACCCTCATGTTTGAACCCGCCAAAAAAGAAATCTTATCCTCTTCTACCCAAGCTATTACCAGTATGGATTCTAGTGATTTAGATAAGCCTGTAAAACTGGCATGCCAGTTTATATCTTTTGAGGATTTTTGCAGAGATCGGAACTTCACTTCTTTGCAAAGCAAAACAAAAGAAATACTCGTATCTTTGTCATCAGAGTTGCAGAAAACGATTGAACTGGTCATCACTAAACGGGGTATTATTCAACCAACAGATACTGCATATGTGAAATTAGCGAAGTCATTTCTGGAATCTGGTAAGACTAAGGACTTAGCCGAGTTTCTTATCAAGGTTGAAAGGAAAGAGTCCCCATCTTCTGCTGATGACTCTGCCTTGGTCCATGTCATCAATACGTGCATTTCGCTTGATTGGCTTGATCAAGCACATGATATTCTTGATGAAATGCGTTTTGCTGGAATTAGGACCAGTTCTTCTGTGAACTCCTCTCTTTTGAAAGCATATTGTAAGGCGAATAGAACAAAAGAGGTTATGTCACTTTTACGGGAAGTCCGTAGGTCTGGAATTCAACTAGACGCAAGTTGTTATGAGAGTTTGATAGAGTTGAGGGTTCAACACAAAGATTCTCTCGGGGCTCTCAATCTTTTCAAAGAGATGAAAGAAGCGAAAATCCCAAGAGCTGGGCATCAAGAATTTGAGGTCCTTGTCGAAGGATGTGCACAAAGTGGCGAAGCAGGATTAATGGCCAAACTCTTGCAGGAAATTAAGGAGGGAGAGCGAGTGGACTGCGGAGTTCACGATTGGAATAATGTGATCCATTTTTTTTGTAAGAAGAGATTGATACAAGATGCAGAGAAGGCGCTGAAAAAGATGCGAAGCTTGGGACATACTCCAAATGCACAAACTTTCCATTCTCTGGTTACTGGATATGCAGCCATTGGTGGAAAATATACTGAGGTGGCAGAACTATGGGGGGAGATGAAAAGCCTTGCATCTTCCACCCAAATGAAATTTGATCAAGAACTCTTAGACTCCGTCCTTTACACTTTTGTAAGGGGTGGTTTTTTCTTCCGAGCTAACGAAGTTGTGGCAATGATGGAGAAAAAGAACATGTTCATTGATAAATACCGGTACCGTACCCTATTTTTGAAGTACCACAGGACATTATACAAGGGCAAGTCTCCAAAGTCCGAGTCTGATTCTCAATTTAAGAGACGAGAGGCGGCTTTGTCTTTCAAAAAATGGGTTGGCTTATTTTAGAGTGGTTTAAGCAGTTGTATCTACATCTCCGTATTCAGTTCAGACTAAAATTTAAAATCTTCCAACTTTTATTTATTTATTTATGAGCCTCATCTGAGGAGCATATGCAAAACCTATTGATGTGGATAAGGAAGCATAGTGGTTTGTAGTGATAGCAAAATTATGATTACAACTTAACGTGGGATTGTGTCCAAGATTTGCTCCGTCGTGTTTGTCAGTATCGTTTATATCTCACGAGTAATAATGCCCTTGTTGTCGGAACCTGCTTTGGGAAATGCTTACATATCATAGAAGCCCTGATTTGGTATAAGGTTCTTTCATTTGCGAATATTTATATGATCGAGCAAATTATTTTATTGAATTTGTGGGAGAATTGACGGAAGTTACTACAAGCATTTCGCGCAGCAAATTTTGTGCTTTGTTGAAGGACAGATATCAGCAATTCCACAAGTGTACAAGAGTTGGTCATGCAACAGCCGAGCGTTACATCTCTTGCATCCTTGAAGGTAAAATTTACGCTTTCTATCTCAGTTTTGTAAACCTATCATAAAAAAGCTAATGATGAGGATAGGGCGTTTGAGAGATCTAGTTACCCAGGCTTTTGTGGTTATTTAATTTGTTATTTCTAGAGTTCACTTGAACCTTATGACATGACATCTTGCTGAAAAAAACATGCGTATAAATCTGATTTTACTGATGGTGCTCAAAAATATGCTGACAGAATTGTATACATGTGCTTATAGTTTCGAGTGATGGCTGTTTTTCTCACGTTGTGATCAAGTGTAATATTTCCAACTTAGATATTATTCTCTACTACAATACTATATTTATTTCTAATTTGAAATCATTTGTTACTTTTCCTTTCAAAGTAGAATTACATTCACCATAATAAAATGCGTAGAAACTCCAAACTTCAAAATCTAATGTTTTTGTTGTAAGTCCTCTTGTCAAATCGTTTTTCTTTGCCTGCTTCGGTTTTTTTACTTCCTGATTTGATTCCTGACCAAATTATTCTCTAGAACCCTAACCAAATTGTCAAAGTATGACCTTGTCAAAATGGTTAGATCAGTATGCTTGAGTCGTAATGCTCCAAACTCTGTTTATAGCTTCTTTTGTTTCTTTGCCAACTCTCTTCCCTTCAATATCCCTTATCCAATGGAATCTCCTTCTTTCTGGTTTTGTACTTCCATTTCGTCTTTAAGAAAAACTGAGAGCTCCTGTTCTACACCTGCAAATATAATGAAGTGGTAAAGAATAGGCCCGAAGCTTGGAACATACTCCAATTGCTGATTTAGTTGACTAGTACGGGTAGTTGTTTTTAAATTACACCACCGTGAAGTGGTTTTGAGCTTCTTCGGAGTGTGATTGTGTCACAAGTATAGTTTAGGAGTGTAATTGTGCCACAAGTTTAGGAGTTGTTTTAACTTTTAACTTTAAGCTAAATGTACTTTAGGGTTTGTTTGAATAATCCCTCCATCCCAATCATTTGTTTACCTTTTTTATTCTTTGGGAGAGTTATTTTAATCAAAGGTAGACAAATGACTTGGATGGAGGGAGTACAATAGTAGGATTGAGAGAAGGGAAGGGATGGGAAGGGGAAATGGAGGGATGGCGTCTTCCACTCTTCCTTTCAAAGTGTACCTAATTAGGAAGGATTTTGATTTGGCTTGTAGCCTTCAATCTAGTTTACATACCAAACTAGGGAAATTGACGCCTTCCCTTTCCCTCTAATCCCCCTCATCCAAACAAGGGGTGAACGAACAGCTGAGTTGCATCACTGGCAATTTGGATATTTTGTAATCGGATACTATAGTTTTATTGGTTAAATGGTTTTGCTTTGTGAATTCAGTTCAGCAAAGAGGCAGAGCATGTTGTTGAGGAGTGGAAATTGAAAGAAGTTGATGTTTCTCCGCCTCAACCACCCTCTTCAGTTCCAGAAGACGAGGAAGGAGGAGGTTCTCCGAAGGGATATGTTTCAGACAATGGAAATTTGAGCGGTTCCGAGTCTACTGCTGTGAGTTTCTTCACCATTCAGTTACATTGTTTTTTTGCTTTTTCAATTGTCAATTCTGATCTTAAAAATGGAGCTCTTAATTGAAATGGCAGGGACCTAGAGCACTTAGCTGTGGACTTGTAGTCAGAGACCACCTATGTTTTTTTTCTTGGGAAAATGGTTATTTCCTGAAGTAACGAATTCGTATTGCAATTTAGCAATTGTCTCCAATCACAACTTTGGCAATACTGGCATTCTATTATGAATAGAAGAGCCCCCTTGTAGATGATATTCTGCAGTCAGTTATCATCTTCTCAGTTTTCTTGCTTTCAAGCGTGAGATCTGACTAGCTCTTGTTACTCGGCAGTAGCATGACACAAGGTTAGGAAAGTGAGGTCTATCAGGAACGCTTTCAGGGATTTGGAAACTTCAAACTCCGTTTCAATACTGCTGAAAGAGGGATGTTAGTAAGTAGTATACTTGTGATCATCGTGTCTGTGTTCGTAGCAGTATCCGTTTCAGTGCTACCTAGAGCCACGCGTACTTATATCATGGGTGTGAAGAATGATGTTTTCTTGGAACATTGGAAAAGCGTTTTCACTAGAACATTAGATGAGCGTTTTTCGTGAAACTTTACCGTTATGAGACAATGAAGAGGCGGCCTCAATGGTTGATTTCTTTTAGAATCAATTAGAAGATGACTTAAATAAAGAATACACCCGATGCTAAATTGATATCCGATACAACCCGGGTTTCTCCCAAGTCACGCAAACTAAACCTGAACGACTCATGACTTGACAATGAATCGACTTTAAATTTATCAAATAACTACGGAGTAATATTTACTATTTACCTTAGGTCCAGTTCAATGTATTTTTCTAATTTCCCGTCACATATTTGATCAAATGTGGTGAATTGGACCGAATGACGAAATACTTCCCTAAAACGGTCTTCTCCCGCCATGGCCGCCAATACGTACCAAAACCTAACTTTGGATAAAATGACATCACTAATTCCCTCCAAAACCCTAACAATAACATCAACACACCATTTCTCGCACTCTCACCACCTGCTTCCACCACCACCACTCGTCAATCTTACACCAGCTCGTTCCATGGCTTCCGAGTCAACTCAGCACCGAATGTTCCAACTCAGTTTCAACTCGCTCACAGGTAACTCGGAGTGGATCGTCGTTGACGAATACGACGACGTTTCGAACCTTCCTTCCGCTGTCGACCTTGCAACGACGTCGTATCTTGATATGCTCAATGATAGTGAGAGAAATAAAGCTTATCGTTTGGCTATTGAGAAGACCGTTACTCGTCCTTGTCACGTGCTTGATATTGGGTAATGATGATTCCTAATTTATTATCTTCTTTTGATTTGATTGATTTTTAGTGTAATTATTTGCGGAACCAGGATTTATCGTTAGGGACGGAAATTTTAAGCCAGTGAACTATTACTGTAATTGCCAATTCTTGTTTAAGACGGTCTTAATTTAAGACGGCTCTTACTCCCGATTAAAATAGAAATAGAAAGAAGAGGAGGTTGTGAGAAGTCTTAAATTAAGACGGTCTTAAGCAAGACCAAATGGTTTGTAATAAGAAGTCCTAAATTAAGACGGTCTTAAGCTAGCCCCCTTGCCTTGTACTGCCACTAGCCTGGAATGCATTACTTGATTATTGCCAAAGTAGAGTACCGTTTTTAGTATGTTGCATTCGGAATTTGACGTCCGTGTTTAGGAATTGCAATGTTGATGTAATTCTATGCTGATGATTGATTTGCTATTATTCTTGTTTGATTTTTTTTGATCAGTTAAGAGTTCTTTTGTAAAAAGAATAAAAATGGTAACTGATTATTAACTTGTGTTCAATGAATGGCTTGATTAAATTTCATATGTCCGTTTGAGGAAGGCGCAATTGGTATTTCGTCTCTGTATTGGGGGATTACAAATTTGCAGGGTTAATGTGATTGTTGTTCTGATGATAAATTATATACGGTGAAATTCACTAGGAAAGTGGATAGATAACAAAAATAGCGGCCCTTACAATTGTTGTGGGTGGGAATTATATCTATGTTACTCCGACTTGGCTGCACGACACTTTGTCATAGTGTCAGATATAGTAATTTTGCGCAAAATTTTCATTTTTTTGGATGTCAAATTGTTGTGTCCCAAGCGACCAAAGTTAAGTAACGGAGTAACATAGAATTATGTGATGACATTCCTTTGCTTCAAGATTAAAAATGTGGGTACTTTTAACTCAAAAAACTCGGTTAGATAGTCTTTGCATGTCTAGGGCGGTTTACCAATACTTGTAGGTGTGGTATCCGGGTATGTAAATTGGAGAAAAATATGGAATTTTTGTGACAACCGGAAAGGAGTTGTGTGCTTTTGATGAAATTTGCCATAATATTATCTGACAATCTTAAATTGCTAGGATATTGAATCCATTTTTGTGTTCCTTCTAAACGCAGATCACTTGACACATGTTTCATAGGAAGATGTAATAATTCTTATGAATAGGATCATTAATATCTCCTTTTTTGGTGTAATGGGGTGATATGTCTAGTGCTGGTACTGGTTTGCTGTCAATGATGGCTGCACGTGCAATGGGTGTAAGTGACAAAGCTGTGGCAAGTGGTGACAGAGGCAGCGTGACGGCATGTGAGTCATACCTTCCAATGGTGAAATTAATGAGAAAAGTACTACGTCAGAATGGCATGGAGAGGAAGATTAAAGTCATCAACAAGCGATCCGATGAACTGAATGTTGGCATTGACATCAATACTCGAGCAGATATTCTTGTGGGTAAATTAAACTGCCACTTCATTTTAACATATTCTTGTTTTGTTCATCGATCTTTGGAATTAGTCTCTTTATAAGTTCATACTGGCGAAAAATGTCACTTGATGTGAAGGTGTGAAGCTGAATAGTGAAATATGGGTGAGATGTACTCACAATTAGTGATTTATATCATTTAAACAATTGTCATGCTTATAAAGGGATGATTCATTTGTCCGGAACTGTTTTTGATGTTGTTGAATCACCAAGGTAAGGCTTTTGTTCTTAGTTGGGGATCCATATGTGAGAAAATCTACATACCTTTGGTGTAAGATATTCCAGGGATTCAATGATATGCCACAAATTGTAAAGGTAATTCGTAGTACTCATACTACCTCCATTCAGTAGGTTTACCTTTTTCAAAATCTTCCGCGTATTTTGAATGTGTAAACCTATTGAAACGGACGGAGGGAGTATTGGATAAAAAAAACCCAGTTCTTGTTTTGTTGAGTTGTAACTAGTCTATTGTCAGTGTGAACGTCTACAATTAGTTATGCACCAAGAATCAGTTTGAACAATAGAAACAAGAATAGTAGAATAGTAGACGAGAAAAGCACATAATTGCAGCCCTATACAAGCTCAGACTAACCGCATTATATTTAGGTTGGCACATTGGGCTCTGGTTATTGTGTGGGCACTGTTCCGCATATTTGATTTTGCTGCAATCTTCTCTTTGAATTGGTATTAGGAATTTAGGATGAAAATCTTGTGCAGCACTTGAACAGCCCTGAAAGATCTAGCTTCAGCAACACTTTGCACTGTGGTAGAAGGGGAAACCGATAGTGATCGCTAATGGCATAGGAATATCAGCTTCTAGAAGACCATATCAATCTGCAAAACTTTGAGAAATTAACAATATGAAAACTCAATCTACAGAGCTTCCTTTGCTGAACCTAGAAGAGGTTATTTTACTAGAACTCTACAAGCGTCAGAGCTTACTATCTGCCAACCTCTTGACCCTTAGGTTAATTTGGGCTTTGCTACTTGAAGATTGCTAGACAAGCATACAGAAACTGGGATCCACTAATAATAGTGGTAGAGTTGGACTTTGAGAAAAAGAATGACTACTTTAATATATATTCATATACAAGGATTGCATAAATTAAAGACTGTTACGTGACTTGTGATTTTGCTTGGTTCATATATGCATATTATTTTCATTTTGCTTTCAAGTAAATAAATCATGCAACCATTATTGATAAACTAAATTGCAGGTTAGCGAGATTCTAGACTCTGAGTTACTGGGAGAAGGACTAATACCTACGTTACAGCATGCACATGATGAGCTGCTGGTGAAGAGTCCTCAAACTGTACCATACCGTGCAACAATATATGGACAGGTAAATCTTTCAGAAGTTATCAAACAGGCTATCTATGAGTGTAAGTAACTTCGTGGAATATTGATTCAGTTTTGTATAGTGTTGTTCTGTTTACTGTTTTCTGTATACATCCATCTTAAATTCTTAAATTACTTTAATTCCTCCTTTGGGTCTACCTCTAAAAATAATGTCCATAAGCTAAACATTATCTAGGGTAATATGCTAACTGTGTAACGACTTCAAGCCACTGTTTAACACTATGCAATATTTCTTGTTAAAGCAACATACAAATATGTGAGATGATTGAAGTCTCTGTTAACATGAAGTAGTGTCCTGTAGCTCCCGCCTAGTCTTCCTGTGTACCTTGAGTACCTTTACAACTAATAATATTAATTTCAAAGTTGGAAACCATGTTTGTTTGCAGTTTGTTGAAAGCGATTATTTATGGAAGCTACATGATCTGTATAACAATGAGGTCTGCTCATCAGATGGAATTCGTCTTGTACCCACTGAACTGAAAGGCAATTTGCAAGTCAAGTCCCAACAGTACCCTATGCATTGTGACTCCTTGCGGGAAGAAATAAAGCTGGTAACACTGTTTTAATAAATTCTGAGCAAGACAGACTCACATTTTGAAACCTTGCTTAATTTTGCATCCATCCAGCTTTCAGAACCCTTCAAAATATTTGAAATTGACTTTTGGAAACGACCAGAGAGTCATGAAGAGGCTGCACTACATATAAAAGCTACTGGTGGCGGAAGAGTAAATGCTATTGTCTCCTGGTACTTCAATGTGCCATCACAAAAATTAGATAGATGATTGTTATATCTTCGCTTACGCTTGACAATAGCTTTGTTTACTGTTTAGGTGGGTTTTACAGCTTGATGAAGAAGGAACGATATTTTACTCTACTGCACCAAGATGGATAAAAGAATTATCAACAGATCTTTCGGGTACTTCACCAATACTACTACTAACATGATGTTGGTTGATATTGTGCTTATGTATTTGTGAGCAGAACAGTCTCGGTCACTTGCTAGATTGAATTAAAAATCATCTGAGTGTTTCTGGAGCCATATTTAAGATTAATACTCTTCTTATACTAACTAAATTTCCATGGCCATGGTTTACTTCACAGTTCACAGTAGTGAGGCTGGCATTGTTTTGTATATGCTGACACAACTTTGTGATTTGCAAGGTGGTGGCCATTGGTGTGACCACTGGAAACAGTGTGTGTGGTTTGTCCCCGGACAGGGCTTGTCAGTATCAAAGAATGAAAATGTTCGATTACACGCTGCTCATTCAGATACTAGTGTTTCTTATCATCTTGAGGCTCTAAGGCAAACAAATGAGAGTGAGCGTAACTCACACAGAAAAGATATTGAGCTCACTTTGTCACCAGAAAAAATTGCAACCTATTCTGATTGTAGTTGGAGACGTTCTATGTTAACGACTCTGGAAAATGCGGTAAGTGTGCTAAACCTGTTTCCTCCCTTATTTTTATGATTTATCCCACTCATGGTGTAAAGTATGAAAAATTAAATATTGTGGGATGTATCTTAGACCTTTCGGTAGCCCAACATATAAGCAACTGGGAAGCACCATATAACATACCCTACAAAAGTCACAAGGCCAGTTACATATTTAAACTCAAAATTAAGTAAGCGATTAACTAAAAAGGCTTGTAACTTTGTAAGAAGTGTAATGTAGCTAGAGTTTCACTTCCCATGATTTTGTTGTTGTAGATGTCTGGATCATGAATCACTTTTTCAGCTAACATATATGTTTGACTACTCTTCTTCTTAAGTCAAGTCCTATACTCCTATATGTTTACATAGTATTATTAATTGTTACTGTATTCATATTGCATGGTTTTGCCTTGTTCTGTTTCTCCATTCTGCCTCAAAACTTATTCGATCACAGTCAGCCCATTTGTTGTTCAATACTGTGTTACTCAGACACGCCG
>LHUT01000568.1:11832-27146 GCA_001412135.1 Silene latifolia subsp. alba
GAAGTGTCGAAGTAACATAGGTTCAATATCTGTTAATCTTTTCTAACATTGTTGTTCAGCACTGATATTACCACAATGCTTCAAAGCCCCTCCGCGTATATGATGATGTAATCGGGTCGTATGTATGCAATGTTTCCCCTGTGTTGACACAATGAATCTGTCACTATTTTTAATTGTTAACATTACCGCAATACATTAACAGCACCACATAGGGCAAGATTGGCATGGTTAAGGGATTGGATGTATGCAACTTCGCCTAGTATTGAAAATACTAAATTTGAGGTTGAAAAATTTACTGCAATGTGTCAAAGACGTAGACTTTCGTTTCTTTAATTAATTCCGACCAATATTGTTTAGGTTCTCTTACATTTAGGTTCTCTCTTTCTGAATCCTTTTGATTTTTTCTTTTGCAGCTGTGTAAAAGAGATTTCCAATATTGTTTTGTTGCGGATGATAGTGTTTTCTTAGCCACAGCCTTAACTCATCTCTGCAAAACTTCACATGCAATGTTATTATTTCCTGGATTGAGGCAAAAAGGTTTTCAGTATCTCCAAGCTCTTGCTAAAATAAACCAGTTTTCTTTACACGATTTCAAACTTCTGGACCATCGACAAGACTGCACGTTAATGGAAGATACGGCTGACAAAAAGGTTATTTTCAATAGTCTCATGCTACTATTTTTATTCTTATGACATTGTTTCCCATTTGATATCAAGTTCATCAGCCATAACAACAAATAGCGTTTATTACATTAGTTCTGTCTGAAGTTATTAAATCTCTATTTCTAGGTTGACCTATTTGTTGGGGAGCCTTTCTATTATGGATGTGAAACCCAACTTCCATGGACAAATCTGAGATTTTGGTAAGTACATGGTATTCGTATATATTCTTTAATGAACATCTCTATTTGCTGGCATGTAGAAGCTTTTTGTGGTGCATGATAGTGACGTAATTATTAGTTACTCAATATGCCTCAAGTTTCCGAAAGGACTCAGCTGATATTGGTTGCAACTTGCAAGACTCAATGTTTTTCACGTTTGACAAATTATTGAGCTGGAACTCCCTGTTTCCACTAAAACCATAGGGCGTGACCATGGTAGTCTGCCTCACTTTCATTTGTTGTCAGGAGGAGCATTGTTCATTCGGGCTTCAAGACCTTGCTCCTCTCGGCCTCTTCTGGATCCCCATTAAAACCTTAAAATTAAAGCAAGGGAAGGGGGTTGGTTCGTTGTGTGTATTTGCTGGGAAACTAAACAGGGTTCGTGTAGATGGCGAAGGGTTCCTATAATTGGATGCTCACCATTTATTTGAGGAAAAGGACTGTGGTATTAAGTGACTGCCATGATGCATTCATGTGCAAGGTGTCGATGTTGACTAGGCAAAGATGCAATTAAGTGAGAACATTTGTCTTTGAAGGGATAAGTGAAAAGAGTTTTACTTTCTTGACCCATCAACTGTTTAGTGGTTTGACGCTTCTTGCATGACTAATGGTTGATCTCCATCCCTCTGAGGGTATTCAGGAAAGAAAGAACAAGGATCGAAAGAATGTTGTCCAGTGATGCACAAGTTGTTCCTTGCAAAGGAATTTTACGAGTTTGTGTCATGTCTCTGCCTGTAAGTTCCTTGGGAATCGGAATTACCTTTGCTAATTGTGGGTAATTTGAGGTAGAAAAGTGACATTGTAAACTCTTGTTCTAGGATTTATGGAGAAGTCGCTGTAGTCTCGCAGACATTGAAGGGTTTGATCATTCTGTCGTAAATGTCGTCCTAGGAGCATGTGGTAATTTGCCATCACCTCAGGAGGGCCCTATGCTACCTTGTTCTATTTGGCAATGCGGAGAGATGATGGTATAGTAACTTTTTTCTTCTTAGCTTCATCTTTATCAAGTCTCACCCCAATTTCTTATGTTGCATGATTTATCAGTTTTATACTGACTAATGCCATATGTAATTGAACTGTCGATAGGAATTGAGTGAACATGTTACACTCATGGAGTTTGACTTCTCAAAGCCTATGAGTTCGTGTTCTGGAGAAACTAAGGTACGCACTCTAAATATAATGCGGCTGAAAGTGCGTAATTGTTGTGGTTATATGGCTATGGCCGCTATATTATTTATCAGTTCCATTTTTTTTCTTGCTAACCATACTTGAAAGTCGAAACCTTACTATGTCTAATGTATTGGGTTCCTACTTCCTAGTTCCTACCTTAAATTTGGGGAGAGCTCATATTGCCACTGGGTAAACCACTGTAGTACCCAGTGGCTGTTCCACAAGTCCCTCACAGGTCTCATAGAATAGCCACATTACCCAGTGGCGTAACCCAAACTACTTGAAACACAGCTTGTCAGTTGTCACAGCCCCCCTGCCCCAACCTCCCTCCATCCCCAACCCCCTGACTTCAGCAACCACCTCCCCTTCAACAAGCTCCCTTAGAAGGTTTGAACCGTTTATGTGACGGGAGGGGAAGCCTATATCGGTTATAAGAGAGGCGGTGGTGTTAGCCTGAGCAACCAGGGTGAGAAGATATTTAAACAAGGGAGTGGGTGGTGTATGAAATTGGACAAGAGAAGGAACTGTTTTTTTTTTTAGTTATATATTTTCGTTTTGATAATGGTCTTTTTGGGTAACACCTCTCGCCCTAGAATTTGTCCAAGTTTTATCCAAGTGTGAGGACTATTGCTCTGTTGCAGGTTGAGTTTATCAAGAGCGGTATATGCCATGGTTTTGTGCTTTGGATTGACTGGATGTTGGATACACAAAATGACATTATAGTATCAACTGGGCCAGGTATAAACCACTCTGTAAATATATACTCCGCATGCCATTTGTTCATGAATAGACTGTTTGGCTTTGATTTTGTGGTGTTGTCGCTGTTTCGAATAAATTCACTTGGACTCTTCTTCTCTGTATATTATTTGTGATCGTTATGGTTTCTGATCCATTATATTTCATCAACTTGGACTCTTTCTTTTCCGTATATTTTTGTGATCATTATGGTTTGTGATCCAATATCCTTCATCAACTCGCGTATTCATCCACATCATATTTTGTAGTACAAGCGTTACTGAACTTGCAAATATGAACATTGACCATATATTGTTTCTATGTAGATCATAGACTGTGGAGGCAAGGAGTGAAGCTATTAACAGAACCTGTTGCTGTCGGCAATCATGATATCAAACATTCTGTAGAAAGTACTCTGGTGGACATTAAGGCGGTTTTTGATTCATCAACTGGCAACCTATCAATTCAACATGCTTTCGGATGATTAGAAAGCTCCACTCATGGTTGTAGCTCCGTGCTTTTGTAGTTTCGTGCATCATAATAGGCAGCCTTTGAACGAAAAGGGTTGGGGGCGTTGGGGATTTGGCTTTATTTCACGCTTTGTAATTTCTTACGCTATCTTGAATTTGTCGGATTTAGATCCCCAAGATCAAGCTTTGTATGGCTTCATTAATTGATATTCGAGTGCTACACAAGTCATTATGGTCCCAGAATCGAATAAAAATTGTCATAGAACATTCTAAAAGCCTTTTCGGGTAAGAAGATGGTAATATGTTGATATACATTTTAGAGATGTATCACAACATTCTCAGCATGCCCCATACACCAACAGCTAAATTGGGATCCAATGCATATAGCACAATGGGTCCTTTAGGTTTTTTTTTTTTTTTTTCTTTAACCAACCTATGTCCATATACTATGAAGGATATCGAACACGATAGGTAGTTGGGTACTAGTGTACTACACTTCATTCGTTGATATCGACTTGATAGGATAGTAAACTATAAACATTACTTGAACGTTTCTGAATGCGTGTCTAAAAAATCTCCTTCAACGTTTTCTGAATGCTCTTACGGGTAGCTGGTTTAGTTTTGCTGTGCAATGACCAGTCACCTACACGGCTACACTGCTTGAGGGGCATGCTGCCAAATTGATCGATATTGAACAAGTTATTACAAGCAAAACTGTGATGTGCCCTCGAAATGTTTTGGGTATAATTTCAAATCGATTTGAATTAATGGCTGTAAAAGATGAATATAAGTTTGGTACAAAATGTATTTTTTTTTTTGTGAAAAAAAAAAATTCAGATTAGGCGCCTTCCGAATTTTACGTAATGGGAAGGTTGAAGGTGGAGTGAGTGAGTTGATCATTTCATCGTTTTACTTTGGATCAGTTATGTATGAGTTATGAGGTCATCCAATATGAACATTCCAAATTTTACGCAATGTCACATAAAGTCGTTTTACATTGGATCAGTTATGACATCATCTAATATGTGCCTTCCGAATTTTACCCAATGTCACATAAAGACGTCAGTAACATCTTTAGTCCCATAAACCACATGAACTGGCCTAGGCCAATTCGTGTGTTTTACATGAATAGACTAGGTCACAACTTTTTTTTTTTTTCCCATTGCGTACGTCTCACCGAGATAAGCAATTTGAAAAAAAAAACGTCGAAAACAAAGATTCGAGCACAAAGTTACGGGTGTTTAAAGTTTTTTCGTTTTTAATAATCAATTTTTGGTCCTAATTTAAATCATTTTTCTAATGTTTTTTCGTTTTTAATAGTCAATTTTTGTTTCCTTATTTAAATCATTATTTAATTGTCATTAATAATTAACGTTTGACAATGTATAAAAAAATCATTACTTCATATTTTCGGTGTAAATTCATCATTAATTATTACAATAATTCATTGCTAATTATTGTTTAAAATAATTGTTATTAATTGTCGTTTAAATATATAAAAAAAAGGTTTTTAAGTTAATTTATCATTAATTCGTTAGTTTAATTCTTTTCAATTTATGGTTAATTAATAAGTTAATGCATTGCTAATTTAAGTTATTTTTATTTTTTCTTTAAATCATTGCTAATTAAGGAAGTGAGGAGTGTTACTGAAAAATTAAGAAATGGCAAAATAGTACCCATTTTTAGGGGTGTAACAAGTAAAACCAAGGGCGTGATTTAACAATTTGCTTTATAATTGCTTTTGCGCCTTAATCAATAACTCTTACAAGTGATAACTGGAGCCTTAACCTTAATCAATAATTCTTACAAGTGATAACTGGAACATTTATTATAGCCTCCAATTTGACAATTTATACCTATTTCAAGCAACCATCTCAAAATGAGCTAATGCTATCACCACAATCCATGGACATTCCGAGAACTTTTGTGCTACATGGGTAAACTGGTTAGTATCATCGCGCTATCAGCATAAGATACACAGCCTATATTTCTCTACACCCCTAAAAAAATTCTTCACCACATTTCCAAGGCTTCTTCAACTTTCAGTCATTCGCATGAAGAACCTTCCTATATTCAATTACGCGTATATCATCATGGCAACTATTTTACAACATATTGAAACGGCAAGCTACACAACATCAATGAGAGTCCTAATTGTTTCAATTTGAAAAGACACCAACAATTTACTTTTATATTGTTGGACAAATATAGGATTCTACTTCATTAGATCTAAGAATACAAATGCATTCCACAGGCTGTGCAACAACATAGAGGGTAGAAGATTACGAGACCGAGCAAAGAGAGTACCCATAACTACCCCCAGAAGAATTAGCGGAAGCATCCTCTGTACATTGAAATGTGCAAGAGCGAAAACAACAGAGCTTACCAGTATAGCGCACCATACTGGCATGTACTTCGTCAAGGAAGGGAGAAGGAAACCCCGGAAGACTATCTCTTCCCATATAGGAGCACACACGGAAACAACCACAATGTACAACCCCATTGCAATTGGGTCCCGTGCTAAGATAGACTGCTCAACGCTAGAAAGAGTGACAGGCGTTGAAGGCAATAAAGGAAGTATGTCAAGGTTCAATTGTGAAAGACGATTGACCAAGGGAAACATAAGGCATCCAAGAGCAACATCAAAATGCCACTTCCCTTTTAGGCTGAATTTAAACCAACCTGGTGGAAGAGGTCGAAAACGGGAAAGACATCTGTGGAGGATTGCAATCCCTGCTAATCCTTCTGTTACATCGGTCAAAAGGCTATATAAGGCTTGCCCTCGATATGTCAGGGACTCTTTACTGAATCCTGCCATGTGGGCTGCAAATGGCATCATCCAAGAGCCTACAAACCAAAATGAGGCAATCCATAATAGCATAACCTGAATCAACACAAAAGATTGGTAAGTCGCAGAGTATTGTCGTGATCTTATCGGTACAACAAAACATCCTCAGTGCCCAAAAGGCTCCCGCCCAAGGTGAGGCAGTTTCCAATGACTAGTTGAGTGATGACTCATAATGCAAGTTGTCTCAATTGCATCAACAGACTGCTACTTCACAAAATCAGAAGCACAGGCGGTTTAGTGAAAGTCGTTTTACTCAATTCCGTCATATTGCTAAGTCAAATAAGTAACCCAGACAGCGTGCAAACCCATCAGCAGCAACAACGACGAAAACATCAGAGCCTTAATCCCAAAATGATTGCAATTAGTATAGATTTGGAGCTTTATAATAAAGGTTCGAGCTTGCAGTGTAAAGTTTGAGCTTTATTGTAAATTTTATGAGCTCCTTTATATAAATAATTATCTTAAAAAATTATAACAAAACTCAAAAACAACAAGACATATAAGCTCATTTACATTTTAGCTTTGATGTCAAAAAAGTAAATATTAACCAAATTTTTTTAAAAGCTCAAAAAAGTTACATATAACTATATAAGCGATATGGTTGTACAATGCTCCTACACATCTGAATGTATAATCCTATTTGTAAAATGCTTTGGGGTTGGCTGACATGAATCATCCTTTACAACCGTCATTGAGCGGTTGCACACCTCAAAATGCAAAGATGTAGAAAGAGGAGTGAAAAGCGAATGAGAGAACCAAAATGGGTCGTGCAAACCCATCAGCAATCAGCGAAAAATATAAAAGCAATAAAGGAAAGGACAATAACCACCTAGCATACAAAAAAGGCTCTAACACATAAATCTCAGTTGGGAGCACATAGCAGAGTAAGCAGACACAATTCAGTCTTTAAAACCAACAGGATCCAGAAATTGATGAGCATAAAACCAAACATTTTTGGGTTCTCAGAGAAGCTGTGTCGGATCAACCTTAATGACAGATTTTGTTCTTATATACATATTACGACGAGACTTACTTGCAGTATGGTCTCCCCTGTCCATGGTACACTCCAGCGATCCCCAATCGCTCTAAAAACTGCATCAACCGCCTGAGTCATACAAAAGTCAGTATTCATATAAATAGCAATCTAAATTAACCATCATATAAAATGGACGGATAAATTAGCAAAGCACTAGCAAAAAAAAAAAAAAAAACTGTAAGTTAAGCTATAATTTTCACGTCACATCACAGGTCCAAATACAATACTCCCATCATATAGATGGTCGACATCATGAGTTCATAATTCAGACAAAGATACCTCATTTGATCAGGATAAGAAAAATTTGCATTCCATTTCCACTCCATAGTCCATACTACTCATTAGGCCATTAGACCATCTTCAGGATATGAGCATAGAAGTCGTTTGGCTATACCTCTCTCCCTAAAAGGCCTAAATAGCTTTTTTTTTCATTGGAATACATCACATTTCAACACCTACCTTATTAACAATGTGTTTTCAAGCAATTTTCCGTCTTTCACTCATTGTATTGTTTGCTTACCGAGAAAGAGACTAGCAACTTAATTATTCACCGATTCATACAAAGAGGTTCAACGATCAAACAGTTTTCCAAGCCACAGCATGAGATTGCTTCGAAACTTTGTTATTTCGATAACAACACGCAAACGCAATTCAAACACCTCAACAACTGATCATCAACCTATTCATTCAAACACAATTCTCATAAACCCTCACACACATTATTATAAGCTACATTAACTAAGAAATTTACCTCACGGAAACCTGAGGTCCAATCTTTTTTCACAAGCTCCGGATTATCGAATTTCGGCTTCACCAATTCATCAGCAAGAACATCCTCAACCACATCCGACTTCAAATTCTCTGCTGGCAACTCTTCTTGTCTAAAGCAACATATCTTCCATTTCTAAACCAATTTAACAATTAATTACTCACTTAATTACCTCATTAAGCTACAATTAATTACATAAACTAATTAATTACTAAAACAAATTACACAAACTAAAAAAAAAAATGAACTTACAGATTTCGATAAGCTCAAATTGGAATTGGCAATGCGAAAGCTGCGATTAAGAGGAGATAAACTCACAGAACGATTCGAAACCCTAATTTTAGAACCAGAAGGTAAAGTTAAAGGACGATTGGAGATAAAATAAGAAGAAGAGCTCAACATTGAACCCCAAAAATTGAAAAAAAATTGGAAAAATTAGGGTTTTCTTCGCGCCTTCTTATTAAAGATAATAAAAATATGCATTTGTGTGAACAATAATTCGACTAATTAATGTGAAAATAAAAACCCTAATTTGCAAATGAGAGCAAAAAAAGGAAAGATGGAGGATTAAATTGGGGAATTAGGGATTTGGATAACAGGGTTGGTGGAAGAAAGGGGGAGGGGAAAAGGGTAAAGTGAGAAATGAGGAGTGTATATATAGGCAGGCAAGGCAGCAGCAAGTTGACAAAGGATGTAAGGTGGAAGTTGCATGTTTGATCAATTTGATGGTCTCATTATTCCTTTTTTTGAAGGTGTCTAGAACTTACCTTCATTACTTTTCTTTTACTTTTTTTTTTTAAATGTTTTGGACTTTTTTTGTATGTCAAAAGTGTCAAACAACCCAACTCAAACCCATGTTACTAGAAAAAATATCTGTGTCCACCGGAAGAACGTCCTTACACTCAAAGAAGGAGGATCAAAATGAAAATGAGAATGATCCTCCTTTAAGTGTAAGGAGGATGTCCTTCCGGAGGACACAAGTATTTCTTGTTACTCAGCCACTCCTAAGTCCTATTGGATGAACACGATATAGTGGTAGAGTGTCAAAAATGTGTTTTTTTTTTTTTGAGAAATTGTTACCTAGTAAGGTGTGTCGTAGTGGAGTGTCTTAGTATCATCAAAGTAAAGTGTTAGTGTTAAAGTAACAGTGTTTTACACGATGGTCTTTTATGCTAAGTGCCAACTGCCAAGTGTGAAGTTACAAGTAAAGATGTTAGTTGAACAGTTAATTTTTTTTTTTTTTTGACAATAATTGAACAGTTAAATATAGGTATGGGTAGACATGACACATGAGTACAATCAGACTCAGGTACCTTAGTAGTGGAGCAAAGGGAATGGGGGTGGTCTGAAAAATGAAAACTTCAAAAATTTAATTAGATTTTCGGAAATCTTTTTTAGTTTCACTTATAACATTACTTATTTGCCCCCGCTGAAATTTTCTACTCCCCTAACTATAAATCTTGACTTCGCCATTAGGTACTTATTACTGGATTCCGAATCTAATTGGGGAACCGGAATAGACCTACATTGGGCGGAACACTTTATTAGCATCCACAAATCCAGATCGTTAATCTGGTTGCCCGAAAGTGGTTTCCGAACCCAAGTAACATCTTTTTTGACATTCACTGTAATGCGCGCATGTTAGATAACTAATGTTCCACAGGTTGGTTATGAAAACCTCAATTCATTCTAATACAATCAGCTGAAGTCTCCTTGAAGGCTGAACGAAATACCATAAAAAAAAATTACTCGAACACCACACCACAGCAAATACTTCAACAGAGAAAAACAAACCCCGATACAACAAAGAATTTTCACAGCCGCCCATAGCTGTAAATATAAGTAAGCCGAGGTCAAAGTTACAGCTCAAGTTCTACAGATTGAGTGGAAGAGAGCAAAATTAAAACACAGCAAACAAATGCATCAAACTCATAATTACACACACATCGGGCCGTAAGAGGAAAAAAAATGGACCACATTTGATGCATTAATGGGATGGCCATCCTAGTTTCCTTCTCCAATAGATATTTATAGGCCATACAGCTTCATATAAAAGCCGCAGTTGTGAAATTTCCGAATCATCGGTCAAGGAAGTCGAGGTATGTCGACTTGTTATGGATCATCTCCGTCGTCTGTTACCAATCATGTCAGGGTTACCTTTCTTCATCATGGCCACAAATTCATCGTAGTCAATTTTACCATCCTGCATGATAGGAAATTCTCAGTCCTATAGGCTACATCATATTATTGAATTCACGGGGAAAACACAAAGATATAACATGGGTCTGTTATGATTCGCAAGGCTATTATGAACGCACAACATGACTTCCTCGTAAGCTAAAAGCAAGAATGTCGTTCATAAAACAGGCGCCTCAAAGACACACCTTTGTCTGTGATACTTCTAGCAGTTTCTGAGTAACTTGGCCAATAGTGTCCAACACATAATTGTTCAGTTTTTTCTACCATAGGCAGCACTGTTTTTTTTTTACCACACACCCCAACAGGACACCTGATTGTGTTTTTTCACAAAAGTCCCGAGTGGGAGCTTGGACAACATAAGTATTATTCCAATGCCTCTAAGACTCTTGTAGTCTTATCTACTGCAAGGGGTTGGATGTATACAATTTTACCCCTTTGAAGAATGAAGAAATAAAAACATGAACATTACATGGTGCATCAGCATTGAATTGACAAAAGGAAAGAAAAAAATGTGTAGCGGAGAAAGAAAATGAGCAATATAGAGGATTGGAGATATGGTACATTATCTGTGTCTACTTCTGCAATGATCTCTCTGATTGTTTTCTCATCGCCCATGTTATACTTCTTCAAGGCTTGTTCCAATTCCTCCATTGTTATGTACCTTTATATGGGAAAGACAAGCAAGACCGTAAGTATTCATTACAAGATGACGAGGTAGACCTTCAAAAGGGAAGTAGTAAAAAAATTCTCATTCTATAATAAGCGTCATGAGAAACTTACCCACTCTTATCCTTGTCAAAATATTCAAATGCCTTGTACAAATGCTCTTCCTTTTCCATCCTATTCATATGCATTGTGGCTGTGATGAACTCCATGTAATCAATTGTTCCACTACCATCCACGTCAGCCTGTAATTGCATTCTTCTCAATGATTTTCACCGCATAAATTCTAGACTCAAAATATTTAAGCTAACTTACAGATTACAACCACCACGACCCAAATGGAAAAATCCATCTTTTGTTCTCCTAAACAGACTCAAAATGCTGATCGCACCTCACAGTTACAGCTCACAAGTTGAGAAATCAATTTTAGAACAATCCACAAAAGTATGATAAGAGGAAGTTGATCATTTCATGGAGATACTCATATACAGCCGTAATGTTGACCGCCTCACGGTTCATTTTTTTTAATAGCTCAATGTTTGTCAATGAAAATGCTATGCAACAACCAAGGATGATCAACTTAAACAGATTATATTACTACAACATCATTACCCCATTGCCTTAAAGGCTCCTGCAAACGGCAATGAGGTAACCTTACTCCGTGTGTTAGAGAGGTTGTTTCATGATGACTCATGATGAAATGATTCGAAAGACTGAGGCCTTTCAAGTCGGGGAAAAACCTTGAGTAGATTGTTGGTTATGGCTCATGATTGACGCAATGGTAGATAGACAGTCAGAGAACTTCAGCAAATAGGTAAGACATGAGAGCACAGGTTCAAGAATCCAGATTTCCAGTTCAAAGAAATGCTTACGTACTAGTGACTAGAATATAAAATTATAAATTAATACCTAGAACTTAAATTGATAAGCGCTTGGGGAGAAGAGTCATCCAATTGTTTCACTATTGTACAGATGTATGTCTAATCTAAATTCTGAGGTAACTGAACAGAGAAACAAAAGCACAAGGTCATACCGCTTCCATTAACTGCCTAACTTCAGATTCAGTCAGTTTTGTTCCCAGTTTAGGTAGTCCAGCCTTTAACTCTTCATAAGTTATAGTTCCACTGTCATCAGTATCAATAGATTTAAACATCTCCTTCAAACCCATAATTTCTTCTTCAGAGAGGTTCTCCGCAATTACCTAAAGAGAAAAGGCATCAGGTATAAGCTTTCAAGGATTTACCATAAAATAAAAAAGGAAATTTCCTCCAATCTCACCCTTAGAGCTACTTTCTTTAGTTTGTTCATTGCCCTGAACTGCTTCATCCTTGTTAAAACGGCAATATCAATTGGCTTATCAGAAACATCTCCATCTTCTCTCATCCATGGATGATCTACATTTAAATTCAATATATCTAGTGGTCACGTTCAAACTCACTGGTAAAACTTAGCATCACGAATATTTAGTCAGGAATGAGTGCACTGTGAATGACTATCATTGGATATCAAGCTAAGTGGCAGCAAGAGCAGGTAGGTTCCTTAGTCCCACTTGATTTGGGTACCTCAATCAGTATAACTGACCAGCTAAAGAGAACATATTAACGACTGCCAAAAGGCTGATGATGAACACTGACTGCTTATATACTAAATATGAAAAGGGTCTTGTTGACTAGTCTGGAATTGATGATTTCAGCACATATTTTAGGACAAAAAAAAAACTTACTCAAAGCATCAAGAGCAGAAAGCCTATCCTTAGGATCCTGCCGTAACATCTTCTTAACGAGATCTTTGGCACTGCTGGATATTGAAGGCCACGGTTCAGATGAGAAATCAAGTTGTCCCACTAGAATGGCATCAAAAATACCCTGTTCATTCTCTTCCATTGACAAGCAAAGAAAAAAAAAGGGTCAATTCAATGAGCTATACACATCATAGCCGAACATATATAAAGTGCATCTCTATACTAGCCATGGAGGATTAAGGCTAAGACAGAACCAAAACTAGGATGCTACTACAAACTAACACAACAATATCTCCAATTATGAGACGCCTCATTAATGAATCACGCAGCAAGGAATGATAAATGACAAGGATGAAAGCTAAAAACTTGTTCATACGAAAGTAGTTCATCACTTGAAAATCTTCATGTATTCGGAGTAGGTAAAATTAAGAGAACAAAGAATTAAATAAACCAAGGAGTTTGCTTTGGTGTAGTATCCGAGCAATGGACATGAGACATACCTCCCCAGAATGGTGGAACTCCGCTAAGCAGAATATATAATATCACTCCAGCGCTCCAAATATCAGCCTCAGCACTATAACTACGGCGTAAGACCTCGGGTGCTACATAATAGGCACTTCCAACAAGGTCTCTGAAGACTTCTCCTGTATCAAAGAACATCACCACATGGAAATCAACATCAAACACACTCTGCGTATGATGAACTGGCTACGTACATTATAAGTCACAGTTAAGCCTCTATGGTGGAACAAATGTCCTATTATGGCCAAAATGGTGTTAGGGTTAAATCCTGTTAGCATCAAAATTACCCTCACGGTTCACTTTACACCAAATTATTAACTCAATAATTGCCTTTTCTTCTGTTCGAGAACATAGCAGTGAATGTCGGCATCTCCAAGTTACAGATGGAAGTTATCTAAATTAGGCATCTAACTTCCACGATTCCAGTAACACCAAGCTACCATCAATTATTCACAAGTCATACTAGTCAACTACTTCCAGTCCATTGTATAATAGGTAGTATTTCTTCATCCCCTCGCATGTGCACACCTACTGTACAATGATTAGTGCACAACTAACAGCTTAACTATGCTTAAACGAATCATTTGTTAAGCACTTAAACAAAGATTCAACTACCCTAACTAACAAATTGAACTACCTAAGATCTTCAAACATACACAACACTACCACCCGTAATGCAAGCCTCCACCTATTTTTCAATTATAGAACAGTTATCATCAAGCAAATAACATTACGGAATGTAATTTAGCAAAACAAACTATCTCGATTAAAAAAAGGTATTTCGATTCAAAATAGAGAGAAATTTGGCACAGTAAAATTTTCAGTGTAATCTATCAAAATTAGCACAACTTTTCCACACAATTCACTAACTAATCACAACTCGTAATACAAGCTTATGCCTATTGTTCCATTCAAATCCGGTTATCAAGCAAACTTCATCAAAGGTGTGCTTCGAAACAAATCAGGGATAAAATCGGTACAATAAAATTTTCAATGTGTTCTCCCAAAATTAGAACAACTTCTGCAAACAATTCACTAGCTAATCACAATTCATAACGCAAGCTTCTACCTATTGCTCGGCTAAAAAACCGATTCTCAATCAAACACAACCAAAATTCAGCAAAACAAACTATCTAGCTTCAAGAACAGTGGCGGAACTAAAGAGTCTAGCAAAACAGTCACCACTCTTGCCAATTAAAAACTCGAAAATTTTAGTTAAAATTCTCGATTTTCTTTTTCTATTCCACCTTATTCGATTAATAGTTTGCCTCCTAACCACAAATACTGGTTCCGCCACTATTCAAGAAACTTATTTGATGATTTCCGTCACTAGCTATAAATCCTGGTTCCGCTACTGCTCAAATAAAATACCTGGCTTAAAGAACACAGAGAGACCAAAATCAGTAGCTTTAAGAGGCGAATCATCACTCTCACTCAAAAACAAGAAATTTTCAGGTTTAAGATCACGATGCATAACTCCCATAGAATGACAATTATAAACAACAGTAACAATCTGTCTAAACAATCTAGCCGCAGCGCGTTCCGAATAATGTCCCTTAGTAATAATCCTATCAAACAATTCACCACCAGCACACAGTTCCATTACAAGGTGAACCGCGTGTCGGTCTTCGTATGCACCCTTGAGTTCCACAATGTTCCGGTGTCCGGTTAAATGATGCATTATTTGGACCTCGCGACGGACGTCTTCGATGTCGTCTTGGTTGATTAGTTTCCGAGTAGCGATTGATTTGCACGCGAGTAGCTGGCGCGTGTCCTTGTGGGTTACTAGGTAGGTGACTCCGAATTGACCTCGGCCTAGTTCTCGGCCGAAGATGTATGTGGACCGGACGTCTGACATGGGCCGACCCAGTACCCGGCCCATGTTGGAGTTGGAGTTGGAGTTGGAGTTGGAGTGGGGGTGGTGTTGTGGTGGAGAAGGTGGGGGTGGGGGTTTGGGTTCGGGTTTCGGGTCGGGTTGGTGAGGTGGATTGGGTGGAGGAGAGGAGTCGTAGGAACGGAGGTGGGAGAGAGTGGAAGGGAGGCCATTGCAGTTGCCCATTGGAAATGAGGAGATGAGGTGAGAAAAAGAAGGGATTGTGTCGGAACTTGGAAAGATGAGAGGGAAAGGGAAGGCGTGTTTGTTTATATTTGGGATATTTTTACACACGAGTGAGTAGAGATTTATTGTGTTATTTTATAAAATTTTACTGATAACATATTTTTTAACCGCAATTTTTAACGTATGATTCTTTAAACAAACAATTAGTCTTGCTGAAAACGG
>LHUT01000569.1:0-23106 GCA_001412135.1 Silene latifolia subsp. alba
AAATGGGTAGGAGGGACAAGGTGGGGCACCCCATGTGCTTCCCACTTTATGGCAAATGGGTATTTTGTGAGGGAAAATGGTATCCGTCTATACGTATAGACGGATACTGTCGTCTATAATGAGAATTTGTGTACTTCACTGGACCTGTTCAAAACTGAACAAGTAATTTATTAATTTATGTTATTAAAAAAATTAATGATTTATTTAGTCTTAGTGATTATCTGAACTAAATTTTATTTCATGAAATAATTAAAAAATTTATAAATTTAGTACTATAAATTACAAACATGAGTTAAAATGTAAAAAGTTTAGTATTAAAAATTATTACACCTTTTTACCAACAACTTTCTTAAAAGTATATATTACTCGTAATACTTGGTTTACTTTTAAAGTATTCCAAACCTTTAAGTTTTACTTCGATTTTCAAAATGTTTTAATCTTTATTCTCGATTTAAAGTCTAAGTTTTAATAAAAGAAATCCGGACTCCGATTTTAAAATCTATAAGTCTACCTGACTTTTGTATTATGTTTCACTCCCCTCTCGTTATATTTTGACCCGATCAGAACCTAATACGTTTAACAAGTTCGAATCCATTATTGTTGGAAAATCATCCTAGGTGGCACAAATGTGGGACCAAAATGATCTCACATATCCAATAGAAATGAAGTAAAAGATATATGGATATGGCATTAGATAAGGATATGATACTAGCCTATGGATTTCCAAAAATCTAGCACACACTAAAGTTTCAAGTGACCCTCATTAAACAACCACCACATGTAAAGAATTGAAATCAAACATAGTAGTATACGTACAAAGTTGTGAATAACGTAACATAATTTCATTAAACTTGCTACATTTACATTTTTCCTCCTTACAATTATATAATTTTGTTGGAAAAGTAATGGCAGCAGTCACAACACAAGCTTCGATTGCCGGATTCCGGCCATGCGCAACGAAACCGAGGTTCTTGACCGGTGTTCCCGGTAAACTTAACAAGGAATGCCCTTTTAGGTTGCCATCAACTTCATCATCTTTCTCATTTAAGGTTGAGGCCAAGAAGGGAGAGTGGTTGCCTGGTCTAGCTTCTCCTAATTACCTTAATGGAAGGTAAACGAATCATTAATCTTCTTGATCATGTCAAAAACATTAAAATTATTAGTGTACCCATCCAGCAGGGCGACTGTGCCCCTGCTGGAGTTTGAGGTTACCTTATACTATCACCCATTGGTTTTCGTTGATTTCAAATTCTGACTCTGCCCCTGCTTATATGTACTATGTTTCAGTTTACCAGGAGACAATGGGTTTGATCCCTTGGGACTAGCCGAGGACCCGGAAAACCTAAAGTGGTTTGTGCAAGCGGAGTTGGTCAACGGGCGATGGGCAATGCTCGGAGTAGCCGGAATGCTACTACCGGAAGTGTTCACAAAGATAGGAATCATAAATGTGCCAGAATGGTATGATGCAGGAAAGTCAGAGTACTTTGCCTCATCATCAACACTCTTTGTGATAGAGTTCATATTGTTTCACTATGTTGAGATTAGAAGATGGCAAGACATCAAAAACCCTGGTAGTGTTAACCAAGACCCAATCTTCAAGCAATATAGCTTGCCTCCTAACGAAGTCGGTTACCCTGGTGGTATCTTCAATCCCCTTAACTTTGCGCCTACCGTTGAAGCCAAGGAGAAGGAACTTGCTAATGGTAAGTCTTATACCGTAATTTTCATTATGAGTCATCTGGAAACAACCAGTCTGTTTTTTCAATGCTAGGTAGGAATCGGATTAGGAGCCTTTGAGACACTGATGTAATTTTGTTGCGGATTTGTGAACTTGACAGGGAGATTGGCAATGTTGGCATTCTTGGGTTTCTTAATACAACACAATGTGACAGGAAAAGGGCCATTTGAGAACCTTCTGCAGCACATTTCAGACCCATGGCACAACACTATTGTCCAGACTTTCAGTGGAGTTTAGATAGACCATCATATAATTAAGGCAAATTCTCATTTGGGTATATCCCTCTTAAATAAGATGCTTGTGTTACAACTTATACATCTTTTGTGGATGGAGTATGGTATTGAATTTCTGTGATAATTAATGGACTTTCAATGTAACATTACCTCTGTATTTACCATTCACAGCTATGAATCTATGATCATGTAACATTACTATTTGTTATGTACTAAACCTTCTGCAAGACGATCTAACAATAACTATAAACGATAAACTTCATCGTAAAGATATGAAAAAATAACATAAATCCAAATTGTTTTCTGTGTAGAGATTTCAAAGTTAAACTGAAACTCTGTGATTCTTATTTACAAGATCAGTCACTCGAAACCTTAACAAAGAATGAGCCTATTCACAGTCAATATGTGTAAAGAATGCACTATAATGTAAGACCTAAACTTTTCCTTTTTATACAATCTTATACTCCGTACTATACAGCTACTACTTCGGGTGTGCCAAAAATATCTGGCATTTCCAGATTTCAGGAATGACTACTTAAGCCTTGATCAGGCTCCTTCATGCGCGAATTCGTAAGCATGAAGGAGTTTATGCCTATAATATCCATGCAGCTACCATTCTTGATTCTCGGCCGTTGTAATAAAACACATACTGGTTTGATTAGTTAGGCTGCAGCATGAACAAAGAAACTTGTTTAAAGCAGAAGCCTTAAAGAGTAGAATGAGGTTAAGGACTTTCCCGGATAAGCAACTGACCTGTGGGTATGAATTATCGTGAAAGATAGGAGCGGGACATGGTAAAGCTGCAGGAACCCAAGGTTGAGGTCTTGTATCATAAATAGACCTTGGCAAATCAAAATGACCAAGAATTTGGTAATCCATAGGATTGGCTTGAAAGTTCATCGTGTTATCTGGCATCGTTTTCTTTTCCTCTGGCAAGCTTATATTTCCATAAGGAGAGTATGGATATTGTTCGCCAATTTGAACTCCCATGCACACATTTGCAGCCAGTTCACCTATTGTACCACAATCCTGTCTTGCATTATTGTCGCATTGTCTGGCATGATCCATGTCCGTTTTAACATTATTGGTATAGTACCCGGGATAGCCAGAGAGTGAAGCATCGGAACCACACTTGATATCTCTAGAGGTAGTGAAGCGACTCAAGTCAGATATGAAAGCAGAACAAATAATTAAGCAATCGGTAACATCATCAAAGGAATAGTTTAGGGACTTCACTTGTTCTAACCTTTGCGGCAAAAAATTTGTCTCGTCAGGCAACATTATCTGCTGATTGTCATTACTCGGAAGCCATGATAGCTGCTGGGGTTCTTGCATACTTGTCATCATTAAAGGAAAATGCATTCCATTCTGGAACTGAACCAAACAAGAAAAATGTTACAAAACCCCAAGCATGCATATAATCAAATACGGAGTATAAATAGTCTGTCTGTCATTTGGTTGAGATAGTTCTTTACCTGGCTAGTACAGTCTAAGGAAGACATAAACTGGTGTTTACCAACATTTTCCTGCAAAATGAAACGGCAAGGACTCGTTATTGCAGCAACATTTTTAATGACTAAATGATAAACTAATACTAAAACTGATGCATACCTTTTGCAAACGAATTTGGTTAAGTGATTCTCTTATTGACTCTTCCATCCGTTGTAGATGTTCCACATTGTCGATCTTATCAGGATTACTCCAACAGCTTCAAAATACAAATAATATCAATAAATTCATAAACTTGTTGCATACACTTCACTTATGCACAATGTTTTTTTTTTCTCGACAGTACAGCCTATGTCGCTCAAACTTTTCATATTACCTTGTGTCCTTTGTCTGACACTACACGCCCGGAAATGGGTATCACACTTGGACGGTTCATTTACGCAAAAAAAAAAAATGTTGATTTTCCAAAAAAAATTGTGGAGCCCTTCATTTATAATGAGTTTGAGCAACGTACAGTACAGCTACATATCTACATACAGAGTTGAAACTTGTCAAGATGTACCTCAGTCGCTTATGTGTGTCGGTAATTTGTGTTTGCAATAACCTTGCTTGGTCAATCAAGTCCTGCATTTCAGAACCCACGGAGAAAATAAACAAAAAGAAAATTGGCTTCTTCAAGTATATTCATTCCCACGGAATGCTGAAAGCAACCATAAATCATACCTCTGCTGTTTGGCTACTGCAAGAGAAATCAACAGGGGAAAACACAATCAGATGTTTGCAAGTTCTCATTTTTAAGAGATGCGACAGATGAGAAAATGCGTACCTTGTACCTACAAAGTCGTCTATATTTACATCATGGTCGAGCTTCTTGAACGTTTTCTTTAGTGCCTGTGATCAGAAGAATCACATAAAGTGTTAGTAAGTTAGATTTATGTCATTCCTTCTAGCAGCACAGAGAAAAAGAGAGTGTAATTTTTCGACATGATTCTTACTTCAAGACTCTCCAACTTCCTGTTTCAAAGAAACGCAGAATGTTCAGAAACCACGCGTCTCAGACTATAATTACCACAATAACAGAGTTAATCACAGGTAATTAGACAAATTGCACACCTTTTTGCCCTTTCTTGCGGAGTGAGCTGAGCAAACATGGTAATGACCTGTTCTAGATTGCTGCAAAAGCAAAGATGACATCATTCCAGAAACATGTAAAACCCGCAATCATAGAACACGACTTTAAACTATATGTTGACGCTGTTGTTAGCGACTGCTTAATATAATGATAAACTGATATGTAACCTGACATGAATGAGAGTTCCATATATATGCTCCTAACAAGTTCAGAGGCAGTCATAGTTTCATAATTTGTGATGAATGTCCCTAATAACACCTTACACCATAATTGTGGCAAAAGACTCTGACTCTTATTACGTAACGCTAACATACACACTATCCAGTTAAATTTCTCTTTACCCTTTGTTTTTCCTCCTAACCATTTTACTGTCCAAACAACGGAAACTGCATTCCTGTCTTTTTCTTCCGAATCCCTCCTAAACAACAGACTATGGTGACTTTGGGCTAACACAAGTACACAAAAATCTACGGAAGCTTAATGTTTTATCCTTTAACGTCACTTTATCATCTTCTCATAATTATAATGCAAATGGCAGCGAAGCTAGTCCTTGAAGACGTAAAGTCATCAAATGTTTGTACAGTTGTACTCATGACTTGGGTTCAAAATCGTTCATAATCATTCTTGCACCTAAAATATGATTGAAGACGCACTATGATCTTTCTAAATCTTCCAAGACAAACCAATACTTCCTACACACTTATAAGTTCCTACAGGCTACAGTCATTGATCCAACAAACATAAATGGGAAAACAACAAAGAATTCACAAGTTGGCAAAGGACGAAATGTACCTACGGTCTCCAAGGTACAATGTAGGCTTCCCTGTAGGAGAGAACATGAGCAAAATAATGTGTATGTCACATAAAATGGCCAATTCCTTGGCCTTCTTTATAATGCCGGTGCGCCTTTTCGAATATGTTACTTGCCGATTACTACTGCTTTCCAATCTTTTAATCTTCAATTTCACCCTTCCCATTATATAAACCAAAAACCTTTACCTTAGGCCAAGTTACCCTAGGCCAATTAACTTTACAAATTGCTTCCTTTTTGTTATAACTCCTGAAAATTAACATTATGCAAATCAAAATTTGTTATCTTTTTATTTATTTTACCACAATATAACAGCTAGATTAAAACAACCCATAAACCAAAAATGTTATAACACCTAGATCATCATCAAATAACAACATTACCCCGGTGCCTCAAGGTTCCTGTAAATTGTGGGGTAGGGGTCGGATACATGCAGCCTTATTACCCCTGGTTAAGACCCATAATGATAATTATGTCCAAAATTGCATCAAATGACAGTTACTCCCCAACAACAACAACAACAAAAGAATGCGAGTCATTTTGTTTTACGGCAAAATAAGAGACATACGAGGGAAATTCATCATGGAGTAGAAAAATGAACATGCATAATATTTGTTTGATGAACAAATATAAAAAATAAAATTCAAATAAATCATGATTGTTGTTGGGATTCATAATGATTTAACAATGATTGAAGAAGACACCCAAGAAAGAAAAAAATAAATGAAGGGAAAGTTGCAAAAAGTTTGAAGAAATAATGGGTAACATGCAAAATGCAAAAAAACAGAATTTAGGGAACATACCAAAGAAAGGCAAAATTATACCCAAAAAGGGAAAATCCCAGAAAAGGGGAATTGTAAAAATATAAAAACCCAAAAATGGGATGATTAAAAAAACAAGATTAAAAAATAGTTAGAACAAATTAGATGAAGAAATGCATCAAAAAATAAAAAATAAAAAAAAGGGAGAAATGAATGAGGAAAAGGTGACAGGCAGAGCTATGAATCCGGGTTAGGCAGGAGAATCGGGAGGTGTTAGAATGCTTATGCGTTGTACGGATTTTCACTTTTTCTTCTCCTTCTTGTCTCTACTGATATGTGTTACTCCGGCTCTTTTAATTCTCTCGCATACCCGTGTGACGTGTCTAGCACTTGACAGTTGACACTCGAACATGAGTATAACACTTAAACATCTCATTTTAAATCAAAATATAAATAATTTTTATTAAAATAATCGTGTTCGACACTTAAATATGTACCCTTGTCAAATACTTTGTCTCCTGTTTTATGAAGGGTAACAAATATTAATTGGAAATAAAAGGGCGCCGACGGTTGGACATCAAGTGATATTAAGTTTCAATATTAATATATTATGTTGTCACATTTAAAAATATACTAAGAACTAATAAGATGATGAACCTTACATAATACGTATTATGCGGGAGTTTCTTAGAAACTGATTCACTTTGCATAGATTGACAGACGTAGAAAGCATTCCGCGGGCAAATAATTGTTTTTTAAAAGGATTTCTCGTGACTCATGTGAACAAAGTACATATAAAAGAAAGTGAATGATATCAAGTCTTAGCACCCCCGATGAATTAAACCTGCAAATAAGTCGAACTCAATCTAAGTTAATATAGCTCACTCGATGAGTAGGCCAACGAAGAGGTTTATTGATAGAATAACGTGGTTGCCATCAGTCTTTTGTACAACTAGTATGGGTGCCCGGCTTTGCCTGGGCTACCTTTATTTAGCATTAAAATATATTTTCAATTAACTAAAACTGCTTTAAAGTTGCATAACTCATAAATTTATCATTAATATATTTTTCTATGATANATCTTCCCCTTTCTCTAATATATGTGAGGACTATTTTATTAAAAGGAGAAGATTTTGTGTGTGCCATCTAAAAGTGTCAATCAGATCGGGTTATTTCGGGTATGTCACACACTTTGTTCAGGTTCTGTCGGGTTAGTTTCAAATGTCAATGTGTGGGGTCCTTTCACCTTTAGACCACTTTGGGTTTGCGTCATTTGGGTGGGTCATTTTCGGGTATGAGTTATTTTATTTATTTATTTATTTATTTTATATATAATGTAAGAAAACTAAATTTATCTTTTAAAATAGGACCAACTTATCTCATTCTTTCGAATGATTGAGGTAAGGTGAATCCACCGACTTTCAAACCACCTCGAGTTATTTTGGGTATGGTAATGGTTAAAACACTTTAGTTAGTACATATTACTAAGGCTTAATTGACAAGAATAATCCAAACTATGGGTGGTCTTCCTATAATAATCCCAACTTCATTTAATCTCATAATAAACCGTACTATTAACTCTGTCTTCTCATAATACACTTGGTAACCTGCTACCTATTTATCAGGTCACAATAAAAAAAATCATTAACACAATGCCTTTTATTCTTCGTCTCTTCCATCAGCACCATCACCATCACCATCACCATCACAAATAATCAAACACCAAAACACACACAGTACATCCGCATCACCACTTCACCGCCCCACACCAGTGAACCACCCAAGCATCACCGTCACCATTTTTGCAGCACCTTGGTACCAACGACGCCGCCTCACTCCAACCTCCTCCAAACTCCAATTCTCGCCACACCCATGTCTCTCCTTCATCTCCGTTGTCCCGTCTCCACCGCCACCACCATCACCTTTTCCTCACTCCTAACGGCAGCTCTACCACATCAGAACAACAACAGAATGTACAACAAACCTTTAAATCATCAACCAGTGCTTTCTGGAATTTTACATCAATATCGATTATGAATAGATTTAAACTGAGAAATATGTTATGGGATTGTTCCCTAAATGAGATTAGTGCTCAATTAGGGACTGTTAATGATTGACATTGAGAGAAATGAAGTGGGATAGGTTGATCAAAGATATTATCAACAAGATTAAGAGAAGATAAACTGTTTAATTGACAGATTGATGAAGATATTTGACCAGAAATATTGAAACTTTGAAGATTAAATGAAGTGACAATGAAAGTAGGAGCATTGTACAATTCAGTCCAATTAACAATGGTTGGAAAAAGAGGGATTTGACCAAGGAGAAAGGAAGTTTGAAGAGTTTAAAAGTGAAGGTTTGAAGTTGAGTTGAATGTCAGATTCAATTGATGATGGGAATCTGATAAGTATGGTTTATTCAATTGATGAGAAGATACAAAATGACTTGTTAGTTTACCGGATTTCACAGGTAAAAAATCACCCAAGTTTAGTATGAGAGAAGGGTAGTAATAGTATGGTTTATTTTGAGTTAAATTGAAGTTCGGATTACTACGAGAAGATGGTCAATAGTTTGGATTATTCTTATCAAATAACCCTATTACTAATATGACTATAACTAATGGAGTAGTATACAAAGTTAGTGACACACTATTTATTATGAAGCGTTCTTGCAACCAATGAACCCTTATTTTGATGCAAATAATAATATTATATTTCGTATAACTTAATTATTGGATCAGATAGTTTTGGATCAGGTCATCGTGAGTCAAGTCGACGTTGGGTCAATCAAAGGTGATGTCAAGATTGGGTTACGGCAGGAATTCGGATTTTAAGTCATAATGGGGTTAGACAATTTCGGTTCACTTTCGTCTCGGGCAGTCTTCAACTCGGGTCAACTTCAACCGCTTTTGTAAAAAATGAAAATGATATCAGACGGATTCGAATCCGCCGTAAACCGAACCGGTTTAAGCCCGTTTGTTCAAACATATACGGAGTACTCCGTGGAATTGAATTACATTTACAGCCGCTTCAGGAAAAGAAAATAGAGAGAGAATGTTGAAACTTAGCATCAATGGCGTTCAACGAATTTTGTCAGCTCACAAATTCAAAGGGGTTTCGAATTACACAAGTGTAGCATCAAAAGCTTCAGAAATCCCTAATTCTATGGTGAATTATTTGGTAAATTCACTTGGTTTTTCTGAAGAAGAAGCTCTTGTTACTTCTTCAAAGGTTAGTACTACCTTTAAATCTACTGAAAACCCTAATTCTGTTATTGATTTCTTCAAAATTAGTGGATTTTCCCAATCCCAGATTAAGCATTTGGTTTCAAGAGGACCCAAAGTCTTATTTTGTAATGTTGATAAAACCCTAAAACCAAAGATTCAAGTTTTACAAGATTTGGGTTTTTCTAAGTCGGATTTACCTCATGTTATTAGTTTCAATCCTGATATTTGTTGGAGAAGTTTGAATGATCAGATTATTCCTACACTTGAGAATTTGAAATCTGTTTTTGGTGATGATAATGAGGTTTTGATTAATTCTGTGAAGAAATCCCCTTGGTTGCTCGAAAAGGGTGTAGTTGATGTAGTTTCTTTGTTGCGAAGTTATGGGTTATCTGATGATCAGATTAAATTATTTGCATTGAGGAAAATTAGGTATTTATCAATGGGAACAAAGTCATTGGAGCCTACCTTGATTAGGGTTGAAAACCTCGGGATTCCTCGTGGGTCGGGGATGTTCTTTCATGGAATTTGTGCTTTTTGTTCTATCAGTGAAGCTAGTTTGGATGCGAGGGAGAGAATATATAAGAGCTATGGATTTAATGGCGAGGATGTCTTGACATTAGCTAGGAAAAATCCATATGCCTTAATGCTCTCGGAATCTAAGTTGAGGAACGGTTTGGACTTTTTCATGAAAGAGGCCGGGTACCTGCCTTCTGAGATAGCATTTAGACCTAACATGCTGACCTTTAGCTTGGAGAAGAGAGTAATCCCGAGATATAGAGTTTGGAAAGGTCTGAAGGAGAGAGGGATACAAAAAGTGACTAACAACAAGCTCAAGAATATTGATGTTTCTTTTGATTATTGCCTGCAAATCAGGGAGCCTCGATTTTTTGAGAAGTTTGTCCAACCATTCAAAGATAAGTGTCCTGATCTTTATAGCGATTACGTCAAAGTAGCGTGTCCTGTCCTGTTTTGAAGATTGCCAAGTGGATTACTGTTCGGTGCGTGTTTGTCGTACAATTGAATGCACCATTATGTATGGTGTTGATGGCACTAATTACAATGATTCATAGAAATGAAGTCATATTTACTTTGTAAAGATTTTCCGGCGACTGTCAACCATGGCTCAAGCATCAAGCTGCGTCATTTCTTCTTCTGATGATTGTCCACTCATGATAATCGATGCTGAATATGTATTACCCCTGCTGACTCAACCCAGAACACTCTGAGAGGGGGGGAAAGAAGGCCAGTGTCGATGCTACAACATTTTACTGATGTGCGTTTACGGAGGCTTGTCATTTGGTATCACTAACTTGCTTGGTAACCTTTTTGGTTCAATTTTTTTGGTAATTAGTGCTATCAAATGTTGAATATGCATTGAAAGCTAAATGTTGTTGAACAATCGATATTTACATTTACATATGTTAATTTTAAAGCGTAACAAATGTATTTCCTTTATTTTTCCCTTCCTTTTGTTTTCCACTTTTAAGTTGAAATTTTGATAATGTTCATGTATGTGATGATCGTACCTTCATACACATGTCATTCAATCTTCGTATGATATGTGTTATGGGTACGTGCTTGTGCACGGTTTGCAATCTGAGCATGCCAAGATGATTCTTCATTGGAGTATCTTATTCTAGTGAATCTTCGTATGATATGATGTTTCAGCCAATTGCGAGATGTAAGCAAGGGATGTTTGTATGTTACGCTTACTGTCAGTAATTAGCATCCTAATTATGAATGATTGAAGAAATGCTAGTTACTTTTGCAGTTTTAATCTCGGTCTTTTTGTTTAGATTGTTTATGTTTGATGATTTGGTCATTCTGTCCACTACAATTTCATAACAAGCTCTACTTTTGTAAGGAATACGGAGTAATAAACAATCGAGATAACTCAATATGCTCCGTTGTTCTCTTTTATACTCCCTCTTGCACACTGCATTTGGAACATTGGTTGAATATATGTGAGTAGTATTTTAATGAAATTTTGCAATTCGAGTTCTCTTGGAGGGAGTATTTGCTTTAATGTGAAATAAAAATGGACTCGTTATGGCGTCTTATGAATCCCAGGTCTTTGGGTTTATATACTGTGGTGGTTGCAGTTGTTGGAAGTGAAGCAAATATTTTCACATTGCTGGTGAGTATTGGGTTTCAAACATGCTTCTCCTAGAATTTTACTTCTATGTTTTACTGCTGGCCTTGTAGGCTCGGTTGATTCTGACCGTTTTGGCCTTTGGGTGTGTCACGGACATTCGTGGACATTCCATGTCTCCAGCATTGAATCCTTAAAATAGTAGCTTCAGTGGTAAGGTGCTATGATATTATAGGAAATAGTTTTACCTTCCAGGCAAGGGTGATTTACCCTCTTCTTTTTTCTATGTTGCAGATTATGTTTTGGTTGAAAAGATTTGCCTTCGGAGATCTAGCTTTTCGCACGGTGATGTGATAGTTCACTTTTTCTAATCTTCACCCCACTTGTTTTCACCAAATACCCTACACCCCATACATCCACCTTAACCCCATTCACCCCACAGCCCACGCGCCATCTCTGGCGCATGTCCCTCAACCGCCACCCTAGGGTTAATTTGTGGCACCCCCACCGCCTCCTAGAAACCCGACACAGACCACTCCTTTTCGGAACCTGGCCTTAACATGACTTTATCCCAAGAAAGATCTCTATGTATGAAACTCAAGTCATGTAATGCAACTAGGGCTTTTGTAACTTGCTTTAGGGCAGACACTAATTGCTCGCAATTTTTCCGGCTTTTGTAAGTTTACATCTCTCTTGCAGGTTCCCCTGTGTTTAACCCAAGGTAGAGTCGCACATATTCTGTGGCCTCCTCAGCGAATAGGTAAAGTGGAATCACAAGTTCCTCAAGAGCGGCTTCATGGCTTTGAGTAGGATTGCTGCGCTCGCTGAGGTTTCAAATCCACCTTTTGTGCATTTACCCCACAAATTTTTGTAACATCGACTTGCAACTTTTGACAGCATTGGTCGAAGGTAAGACAAACAAGATCATCCCTCAACTCAACAGACCATATACCCTACCCGGTGCTGTCCGCAGAAGACTTGGGTCCGGTATCCATTCCCGTCTCCATATTTGAACCAAAGACGCCTCCATCGATTCCGGTGCCCAATATTTTGAGTGGGATTGATCGCATCTTGTCAAAGGAAGGGGGCGATACTAGACCGTACGATCTTGGTTCTCTTTGTACTCAGGCTTTTCCGTGAAGAAATAATAATAAACCGGGTTTTGTTACGAGGAACAAAGTGGTGCTATTGTATTTTGTGGTTTTTGTTTCGAGCCTTCTATTTGGGTTCTTTGTTATTTGAATTGGTTCAATACGTTTAGTAACTATGTCGATAGTGACGAATTCAGAAAATGTTTGTATCGATCCTGGGACCTCCCAACCCGATACATAGATCCGTTGAATGATTTGTGGCTTGCTGACTTGTGAGTCCATATTTGATGAGGATTGCTGATTTACAAGTTTTTTCTGTGTCGATTCAAGTAACATGGAGAATGAGTTGCTACGTTTACAATGTAATATGGAGAATTGGAGATGATAGTTGTAATATGATTAATCAATTTGTCCGATTGGTTTTCGGTAATACTTCTAGGAGATCATTTTTTTGTAGCAATATGGTTGTTTGTCGAGAAGCTCTTGCAGAATTCACAATCACGAGGGAGCTTCTATGCTTCGGTGTCATTGTGATCCATAGAATGAAACAAACAAAACAAAATGTAGCTCTTTCAATTAACAAAATGCACAGCATAACAATCAAGGACTGGCGGCTATATGGCAAAGATTGCGCCACTGGAACTGTATATCTCGCAAGCCAATGAGTGTTGTTGCACTATTTTGAGGGCCAAATCCAAAGGAGATCAATGACAAGTATAAATTTTTCTCAAATTAAGAGTTCAAGAATTTGGTTAAACTAACCAAACTTAAAGCAACTAATAAAATGTAAAGATGATAACTCACCTAAAAAAAGCTCCAAGGGATCGATACCTACAGTCTCCCAATTATTCCCCTCTCGGGTTTGTACGAAGTCACCAACAGTCTCCCAATTATTCCCCTCTCGGGTTTGTACGAAGTCTCCTAAACACTAATATAACGCACTCTCGTGGTTCCTTACACCACTCTACGACACAAGGGATACTCTCAATGGCTTTTCACTCCCGCATTAAACAAGCAGTTCAAGGTGGTTAGTAGGCTTCCTAGATTTCTCATTGATGGTCAGTGATTTAAGATTAACTACACCACAGGATTAAAGAAATGAAAATTCCGCTAATTAACCCAAATTTCACAATTCAACGACTTGTCAATTAATAAAAAAAAAACAAATGTTCAACACACTAGGGTTCGTCTACCTAATGACGAGCAAAATTGAACATTTGATAGCACTAATTTCCAAGAATTTGAACAATAAAGGTTACCAAGAAAGTTACGATACCAAATGACAAGCCTCCGTATACGCACATCAGTAAAATGTTGTAGCATTGACAAAGGCCTTCTTTCTCCTCCTCTCAGAGAATTCTGGGTTCAGCATCATTATCATGAGTGGACAGTCGTCGGAAAATGTTTACAAAGTAGATAGGACTTCATTTCTATAAATCATTGTAATTAGCACCATCAACACCATACACAATGGTGCGTTCAATTGTAAGACAAACACGCACCGAAACAGTAATCCACTTGGCAATCTTCAAAACAGGACAGGACGTGCTACTTTGACGTAATCGCTATAAAGATCAGGACACTTATCTTTGAATGGTTGGACAAACTTCTCAAAAAATCGAGGCTCGCTGATATTCAGGCAAGAAAAAAAAGCGACATTAATATTCTCGAGCTTGTTGTTAGTCACTTTTTGTATCCCCCTCTCCTTCAGACCTTTCCAAACTCTATATCTCGGGATTACTCTCTTCTCCAAGCTAAAGGTCAGCACGTTAGGTCTAAATGCTATCTCAGAAGGCAGGTACCCGACCTCTTTCATGAAAAAGTCCAAACCGTTCCTCAACTTAGATTCCGAGACCATTAAGGCATATGGATTTCTCCTAACTAATGTCAAGACATCCTCGTCATTAAATCCATAGCTCTTATACATTCTCTTCCTAGCATCCAAACTAGCTTCAGTGAAAGAACACAAAGCACAAATTCCATGAAAGAACATCCCCGACCCACGAGGAATCCCGAGGTTTTCAACCCTAATCAAGGTAGGCTCCAATGACTTTGTTCCCATTGATAAATACCTAGTTTTCCTTAATGCAAATAATTTAATCTGATCATCAGATAACTCATAACTTCGCAACAAAGAAACTACATCAAGAAGTCCCTTTTTCGCACCCGGTCCGAGCAACCAAGGCCATTTCTTCACAAGCTTAATCAAAATCTCATTATCATCAACAAAAACCGATTTCAAAATCTCAAGTGTAGGAATAATATGATCATTCAAACTTCTATAACAAAAAACAGGACTTAAACTAATAACACGAGCTAAATCCGACTTAGAAAAACCCAAATCATGTAAAGCTTGAATCTTTGGTTTTAGGGTTTTATCAACATTACAAGATAAGATTTGGGGTGCCCTTGAAACTAATTGCTTAATCTGGGATTGGGAAAATCCACTAATTTTGAAGAAATCAATAACAGAATTAGGGTTTTCAGTAGATTTGAAGGTAGTACTAACCTTTGAAGAAGTAACAGAAGCTTCTTCTTTGGAAAAACCAAGTGAATTTACCAAATAATCCACCATAGAATTAGGGATTTCTGAAGCTTTTGATGCTACAGTTGTGTAATTTGAAACCCTTTTGAGGATGTGAACTGAGAAAATGGTTTGAACGCCATTGATGCTGAGTTTCCACATTTTCTGTCAATTTTGTTTTCCTAAAGCGGCTGTAAATGTAATCAACGGAGTATGTTTGAATCAACATAAGCTGGACACCCGACAAAACTGACCCGATTTGATAAAGCTTCCCCGGACCCCGAGACGTTAAATTGACCTGAAATTATTTGACCTGATTATGACTCAAAATCCGAATTGACCCGATCTAACACAAACCCTTACCCGAATTTTGGTTGACCCAATGTTGACCCGACCCGACCCAAGGTGACTCGACCAAAAACCGTTTGACCCGGTAATTGATCTGATTCGAAATAATCCGAAGTGATCCAAAATTAAAAATATTAAGTTACATTAGCATTATCTACATCAATAAAGGGTTTATTGGTTGTAAAGCTTCATAAGAAATACGGAATAATTAACGACTGATCCAATATGACCCAATCCCGAATCTGAAAGGACCCGACAAATTAACATCCGAAACTGACCCGAAATGATCTGACTGGACCCAAAACAAGGTGTGTGACATACTCGAGATGACCATGTCCAAATGCGACCCGATTGCCTCATTTGTCACATCTACTTATGACTGGGATTCAAATTCCATTGGCATAAAATACGGAGTACTTAACAATTTATAAACTAAGTTCCTAATGATGCCCTCCTTTTCAAACACTCCCTCCCACTATTAGATGGTACCCTCCACCACACGGTTGGACCCTGCTAAATACGGATGGAACATTTAAAGGTAACCTGAGATAAGCGGGAAGTGGAGGTATTTTTCGAGATGAAAGGGGCGATTTCATAGAGGTGTTCTACTTCTCAAGCGGATTTTGTTCATCAATGCGTGCTGAAATTTTGGCGTTGGTGACGAGATTAGAAAGAGCTAAGGAATTAAATATCGATAAGGTCCTTATTCACATGGACAATAAGACATGCATACGGGCTCATTAAGGAAGACCAACTAACTAGTAATAATCTCCGTGCTCTGGTTAAGAAATGCAAGGACCTTATTTTTGATAGCAGTTGGACGGTTAAACTTGAACATAGCTACAGAGAATGAGAGAAACAAATAGAGCGGCGGATTGGGTAACAAACTAAGGGGTCAATTCAAGCTTCAATGTTACTATAATCGAATATCCGTACGATTTTACGAGAAGACATTCATGGAGTGGCCTTTCCCCGTCTAGTAGTTCCTTAGCTTTCAGGGTTCGCCCCTCATTTGAACCAAAAAAAAAAAAAAAAGGAAACTTCCTCTAGAGACGGCAAATGGGTCAACCTGATCGGGTTTGGACGGGTCATTTCGGTTCGTTTTAGGACGGATCCCCTAAAGCGAACCCGTTTAATCCTACAGAGTATTTCTTACTCCGTTGAATTTACAGCTGCTTTAGGAAAAGAAAATTGAGAGTGAATGTTGAAGCTCAGCATCAATGGAGTTCAAACCATTTTCAAAAGGGTTTCAAATTACGCAACTGTAGCATCAAAAGCTTCAGAAATCCCTAATTCTATGGTGGATTATTTGGTAAATTCACTTGGTTTTTCCGAAGAAGAAGCTTCTGTTACTTCTTCAAAGGTTAGTACTACCTTTAAATCTACTGAAAACCCTAATTCCGTTATTGATTTCTTCAAAATTAGTGGATTTTCCCAATCCCAGATTAAGCAATTAGTTTCAAGGTTACCCGAAGTCTTATTTTGTAATGTTGATAAAACCCTAAATCCAAAGATTCAAGCTTTACATGATTTGGGTTTTTCTAAGTCAGATTTAGCTCATGTTATTAGTTTATATCCTGATTTTTGTCACAGAAATTTGAATAATCATATTATTCCCACACTTGAGAATTTGAAATCGGTTTTTGGTGATGATAATGAGGCTTTGATTAATGCTGTGAAGAAATGGCCTTGGTTGCTCGGAAAGGGTGTAGTTGATGTAGTTTCTTTGTTGCGAAGTTATGAGTTATCTGATGATCAGATTAAATTATTTGCGTTGAGGAAAACTAGGTATTCATTATTCGGCACAAAGTCGTTGGAGCCTGTCTTGATTAGGGTTGAAAACCTCGGGATTCCTCGTGGGTCGGGGATGTTCTTTCATGGAGTTTGTGCTTTGCGTTCTATCAGTGAAGCTACTTTGGATGCTAGGAAGAGAATATATAAGAGCTATGGATTTAATGACGATGATGTCTTGGCATTAGTTAGGAAAAATCCATATGCCATAACGGTCTCGGAATCTAAATTGAGGAACGGTTTGGACTTTTTCATGAAAGAGGCCGGATACCTGCCTTTTGAGATAGCACTTAGACCTCACGTGCTGACCTATAGCTTGGAGAAGAGAGTAATCCCGAGATATAGAGTTTGGAAAGGTCTGAAGGAGAGGGGGATACAAAAAGTGACTAACAAGAAGCTCGAGAATATTAAAGTCTCTTTTTTTTCTTGCCTGAATATCAACGAGCCTCAATTTTTTGAGAAGTTTGTCCAACCATTCAAAGATGAGTGTCCTGATCTTTATAGCGATTACGTCAAAGTAGCACGTCCTGCACTGTTTTGAAGATTGGCAAGTAGATTACTGTTTCGGTGCTTGTTTGTCTTACAATTAAATGCACCATTATGTATGGTGTTGATGGCACTAATTACAATGATTCATAGAAATGAAGTCATATCTACTTTGTAAACATTTTCCGGCGACTGTCAACCATGGCTCAAGCATCAAGGTGGGTCATTTCTTCTTCTGATGATTGTCCACTCATGATAATCGATGCTGAATATGTATTACCCCTGCCGACTCTACCCAGGACACTCTGAGAGGGGTTAAAAGAAGGCCAGTGTCAATGCTACAACATTTTGCTGATGTGCGTATACGCAGGATTGTCATTTGGTATCATTAACTTACTTGGTAACCTTTTTTGTTCAATTTTGTGGAAATAAGTGCTATCAAATTTTGAATATGCATTGAAAGCCTAAACGTTGTTGAACAATCGATATTTACATTTACATGTTTAAATTTTAAGTGTAACAAATGTGAGTCCAAAGCTATATTTTCTGCAGCATTCCGGTAAACCTTACTACTACTCGGGTTAAACTTAGGTCAAACTTAAATTAGAATGGGGTATTGCAGTTTATGCAGAGAATGCTTGCTCGAGAACCAGAGACTTATTCCACAACACACAATGAGAATGTCTAGTTTCGTGTAGTCCATTGTCTAATTTGCTGCTGTATTGGCTGTACTTCTGACAGTTCTGAGTCAAGAATTAGTTAGCGGGTGGATGATTGCTTCATCCATATCAACCACCCATATACCACCACCCATCCGCAACTGTATCACCATTCACTACTCCATCATTGCCCTTAGCTTCTTTCTCCTCCAAAATCCTTGGCTAGACGCCTTTATCTTACTTTCTTCTCCACAAAAGGGTGATACAAATTCTTCATTATACAACTCAATTTTCTTCTCTTTCGCCTCTCCCTTTTCACATTCGCCTTACCTCTCCTTCCCCATGACAACCACCACCATCCACCATTCTTAACATGGTCTCTTCCACTCGACACAATCCATAATCCGAAAACCCCAAAGCTAACTTAAAAACCTATTGATAAAATTCAGTATTGACCCCAATATACCATGAAAATCAATCCCCACTTGAAGGCAGATATTTTTCACTCAAAATTTCAACTCCCATCCACAAGCCAAAGATAAGAACAAAAAATCCAAATGAAAGTGGACCTATTTCATGAAGTTGAAAGGGGAACATTTCCACCATGTAATAAAGGCATTGGAAAAGATAGAAAAAAAAGCAAGAAAGTGATAGAAATTATTAAAAGCCAAATCACTTTAATAAGTTTTGTGCTCTTTATTTGTGGCTTGCATTTCTTCTCAAATAAATATCTCATTGTCTTCTAGTTGATGGCCAACCTCATTTGTGGCCTCCCTTCATATGCTCTTTACCCTAAAGACACCTTTTAAGGTAGTGTAGATTTATAACAATAACTATACGGTCCTTTTATATTATAAAAACACTTATTATAATGATCAAATTCATGTCGTCTTGAGGTTAACTTCATTTTGGACTAATACATGTCGGCCAGATTAACTGGTAAAGTTACTGAATGAAAGATGATATTATTCATCACAAAGCATTTGGGTTTGAAACTAGTTAACAATAAACCAATGAAATTGTGACAGTAGAGAAGTAAATTGCATCATGAATGAAAGTTGTTTATGAAAGCAAAGACCCGCCCAGCTGGTGTCAAAATATGTGGCTTGAAAAGCACAGCATACAGGATACAGCAGCAGCAGCAGCCCCAGCAGGAATAATGTAATGTCATAATTAAAATTCTGCTGTATTATCCTTTAATGCTCTTTCTTCAATCAAACTTCTACCTTTTTGTCTTTTTTCAACCAGTCCCACGAAAAAGGTTTCAACTTTCTCATCACTGTCTTTGCCAATCTGCTCTCTCTTATTGCCTACTACTGCAAGCTTACTCACCTGGCAGTCGACATCTGTCCAGATTACGAGTTTTATGTCGTTTAGCGTGTGGAGAGTAAAGACAATGGAGTATTATGGTGTAAAACCGTCTTATTTAGTTAACGTGCCAGGAGGGATGTCTGGAAACCTGTTTCTTGCATTAATAGTCGACAATGTTCAAAATCACAAGTGATTCATCGATCTGTCGTTGGTATGAACATGTAGAAATAGAGTAGAACTGGAAATCATTGATAAACCGAAAGATCATTTGCATTATTAGTTCATGTCTATATTACACTACATACAGCTAAATATCCTGCAAATTTCACTAATTATACATCAGAAGTCAGAAGACTTGAAAAAAGAGTTACTATGTACAAGCACACAACTGGACAGCTTTACATAGGCCAAAAAAATGAGAAAATGCACACATTTGCATAATGTTACTGCATATTTGTTGGGCTGATGCTTCTGCTCCTCTCCTGTCCTAACCTAAAACCGGGTCGTAACTCACTCGTAAACCAATTACACCGAGCCTCAGATTCAAAACGCGTCCTCGCTTGTGACTTTGTATTTCACAATTAACCTCTCTCTTGGAAGCTGAATGATCTACACAAAGCTACAGGATTAGCCTTGATCAGTGATAAAGGAGCTGCTTGTCCTTCATTATCATTATTCTCTGCCTTCTTAGATTGCAAACTGTTGAAGAAACCTTTCCTTGTACTGTCACGGTTATCCTTCTTTATCCCAAGAGTCGTCCATATAGAGCTTTTGGCCGCCTCTTCTGGATCGTCTATCCGCAATGTTTTTGGTGTGAGAACAGTACTGGTAGTAGTCGTAGTAGTAGTAGCAGTTTCTGAACTCCTATCATTGTCCCTCGGTGATATAATTTCGCCATCTCTTGTATGCTTCCCTAGAGTAGGGGAGTTAGGGTTGGATCCCGGACTGTTTTGACTTGGTATCCAAGGAATTGGAGCCCCATTCCAAGGAACCGGACCTCCATTCCAGTAAGGATGAGGGAAAAATGGCACTGGATAAACCGCAGGGCAAAATTGTACATCAGGGTTCCACATGTACGGCCATTGAAAGCACTGCATCTGATTAGCATCAAATCCAGTAAAACATTGCTTAGGTTCTTGTAAACCTTTCTTTGATCGATCTTCCATCGAGGTGCTAGTAACAGTCGAACCACTTGAACCATCATCCCCGTTAAAGACAGATCCCATGGAATCACAAATTGGGTTGTCCGGTCCAAATGTCAAGACCGTTCCATTGGGTTTTACCCCAGGGTGGTGGACACCATTACCGACATCAAACTGAGCTGCCTGAAGCGCCTCAGACATTGTCACATGACAGTACCGAGATGCAGAGGTCTTATTCTTTCGTCTACCAGCTCCGACAGGAACATTTCTCATAGTCCCACCAGCAGTCCAGTATCTTTGACAACCCCTACAAAAGTGTCTCGGCTGGCTGACGTTGTAGTTGTTGTAGTAGCAGAATTTGGTGTCCATGCTATTACACCTTGGACATGGGAGTATCTTGTCTGGCTTCTTTAGCTCTTTCTTTGTCTCATTCGATTCCTTTTCATCCGTGACTTCTACAGCAGAATCATTTGCTTCATTATTTTCCATTGATACTTCTTCTGTTACTAACTGAAATTCACAAGTTTTAACTGTCAGCCAATGTTATATAACACAAATTTACTGAAAATTATGTTGCTTCGACTCTTAACAGCAAGCGGAGGAAGATAGAAATAGAATCTAGTGTCTCAAAAATCGAAACAAGACGAATCCTATACTTGGTTATGTACTGATTCTATCAGCCAATAATATCGGAATCCGATTCCAAGTAATGGAAATGACAAGCATCCTATGCTACCAGAGGATTATTACTGTGTGTATAAATAAACAACATTATTTTACATCAGATTTGGCTATAATTAGTAATTAATCTTACTTGTCAGATGCTAACCGTTATACTTCCAATCATTTATTTACCTTTTTTACCTTTTTTATTCATCATTTTTTTACCTTTTTTATTCATTACTAGGGATATTTTAACCAACAGTAAACAAATGAGTAAACAAATGATTGAGGCGTAGAAACTATCAGACGACCTTATCAACAAAAATCTTAAATCTAACAATTTAACTTTAGAAAAAAATTGCAGGAATAAAACATTTAATCAAGGAAGAATTCTATGACCTTAACCTTAATCAATTACCATCATGTAAGCAAAATACATAAAATAATCATAAATCATCTTATAAACTAAGATCAACCCATTAATCAAGTTCCGATTCCAACATATGGGCAGTAGCGGAACCAGGATTTGAACCATAGGATGCCAAAATTTCAAGGGAGTCTAACTTTTAGTATAAAAAACAATCATAAATTTTACCTAAAAGTTTCGAAAAAAAAAACATTATTGTCCTAAAATTGCTAAAACCTTCATCACAAATAGTGTAAAACCGTCTTACAGTAGAATATTAGTGTAAAACCGTCTAACAGCGACTAAATAACAATACCTTATTAAGTTGATGCTCAATATGCTCATCATCAAGACATTTCTCAACATTAGAGTCTTCAACATCAACTTGAAGTTCAAGTTCATCATCTCCATTAAGTTGGATTCTTTTACCAAACAAAGTAATTGCAGGATCCAACATTTTTTGTTTCTCTTACAAAAAAGTTTGAGCCTTTGAGGGTAAGGAAGTGTCGTTTCAAGGGTTGAAGTTTGTCGTTTGGTAGAGAGAGAAAGTAGGATACTAGGTTGAGTTTAGTTTGGGTGTATGTGATCTGGCAGTGTCAATGTTTGTGTATTTGATCCGTTTATATAAAAATAATAAAACCCAATTTGCCACGTCAGATGCTTGTGAATTTTCAGCCACATATTTCTCACATCTACTTTTTGTATAAAAAAGCAATTTAATTGGATTATTTTATAGTGGAAGGGTGCTTTTTGAAAAATCTTTCAATGTTTGCATTAAATTAGGTTACATTGAGGTAGACATGTCAGTAATCTATTGGCCCTCTAGGGATAAAATTGTCTTTTTGATTTTATTTGCTCTTTTAGTTCAACTTTAAGGATGAAAATAGTTAATTAAAGGACTTTAGAATTGCTCAACTTTGCATAGTTGGAGATTATGAGATTCAATTTTTTTTCGATGGGATTTATCGTAAGGTCGGCATTGATAACTGGATTTGTATATTGTATTCATATTCGTATATTATTGTTACATAAGATGTTAGTAACAAAATAATCTTGTAAGTTAGGCTATCATTAACTTGATCTAAATTAAACTAAACTAAACTAAATTTATAGAAGTTGGTCTAAAATGAAAAGTCGAAAAAAACTAAATTGAATCTATAGAAAAACTTAACTAAATGTGTAAGAACTGAAGTAAAATATAAAATCGGATCTTAATACTAAAACATACTCCCTCCAATCCTCT
>LHUT01000569.1:23303-35554 GCA_001412135.1 Silene latifolia subsp. alba
TTTACAAGGCAGAGGTTTGATACAGCATGTACAGGTCTTAAGTTGAGTTGTTTTTTTTTTTTTTTTTGTCTTAAGGCCGGCAGATCAAATAAAATTCAAATGTGATAGAACGAATTTTCACGGATACAACTATATTATTAAAAAGAAAAAAAAATAAAAAAAAACAACAACAAATAAATAAAAAAAAAAAATTAAACAGGAACGATTAAAAAAAATTTTTTAAGCTTCTTTTTTTTTTTTTTTTGGCAACTGACAAGAAAGATTCCTACATCCCACTTGACTTCTGAAATTTCAACACTTTTTAGTATAAGCTGCGGTAGAGAACATCAAAGTGCAGTGGCATAGGGCTTTTTTCAAGAGAGACATGGGTTCGAACCCAAGAAGAACGATAAAATTCTAGAGGTGAGTAGGATTTGAACCCCGAACCATTTATATGAGTGATCAACTTAAAACCACTTTGACAACACATAATCATGTCCATGTAACAACTAAAATTTTCTTTTAAAGAGCGTTTAAAATACAGGAAATCAAATGTTAATTCCTCAACGCTTGTTCAAGAAAAGTAGAAAACTAAATTTTATGTTAATAATTTTTCAATTTTATATCTTGGTTCAATTACGTTATAGTTATACATTTTTACAATATATAGACTAATTTCTAGTTCCGTCATTTATGATTCCCTTGTACTATAGATTTGGAGAAAGGATGTATAGTTGTAATTGAACAAATACATGTTGCATTTTATTGAACAAATACATGTTGAATCAATATAACTTAATTATTAGTTATCGGTTAATCTTGTACAAGATGATTTTACGGATATAAAAAGTGAGATTTTACAAATATTATTATTATACATATTTGTGCACTAAAGAAATACTGTACTTCATGTTTTGAGACTTTTGTGATTAAAATGACTTAAGTCTGAAGACACAACACTTGGGTGTGGGAAGTACAGAGAAACATTCAAACAGAAACTCAGAAAGTGTTGAAAAAAGTGACCAAGTAGTGATCTACACATCAGCCTTCAACTAGAGCTAATTAAGCTGACTTTGACACTTTCGTAACAAAAGAAAAAAGTTATCAAGAAGTCTCTCTTGGGACGGATATATCCGTCACAAGTTTGCGACGGATTAAGTAATATTCATGTGGTTAGATAAGACAAAATAGATTGCTACTCCCTAGGCATTCTACTTTTGTCTTATTTACCCCACATGGATCAAGTTGGCGTCGCAAGCTTACAACGGATATACCCGTCACAATGAGAATTTGTGAAAAGTTATCTTGGTTTCATTTGTATTTTTTATTTTTTTGCAGAATGATATTATTTGAATTCTAAGAATGACATTAGGTGGACGCGTGTCCAATTAAATGGGCCCCCCTAAACAATTTAATTGTTGTAACAAAGTAAAAGTTGATATTGACTAATTGTTTCAACCCATAATCCCATGATTATTGCTGGTTTTTGGTCGTGCTATGCAACAAGTGAACTAGCTTTGATAGTGGGAGACAGAGGCCGAAGGTCGAAGGGGGACTCACGATGGTGGTCGAGCGGTGTAAGAGTGTCGGTCGGGTAGATGAGATTGGGAAACTTGGTTGATGACTAGGGCTATAATGATATCGAGCACAATATCAGTCATTATGATATCGAGCACAATATCAGTCACTATTGTGCTCGAATCATTATTGTTAACTATAATTGATTGCTAATAATGTTGTGCAGTGAAAATGGTAGTCTATATTATGATTGGGGTTTTCAATAGAGACGAGTAATGAGGTTAATTAGGGTGCGAGAAGGTTAAACCATTAGGACATACCCTATATACGTTACTTTTGTGAATTTGCAATTTGGGAAGGTTACTATAGACAAGTAAAACAAATTTTTACCAAATATGTCAAATAAGAAAAATGAGATGACTTCACATAATAAGCCTGAGAGTGTAATAAGAGGTAAACAAAACAACAGATGGCAATCATGTATTGGTTGAAACATCTTGATATCTAGACCAATGGGCAAATTACAATGCAAAAACCAGCAACCCACATAAAAGTGGAGTAATATGAGGCTATGAATGAGCCTGAGCCATCCTTGAAACGACCCATAAAATTGAAGCCATCACAAAAATCTCCCAAAATAAATCCAGACCTTACAATCACAAAAAACCAACGGAATCTTAATTGTTAACCCCACATCTATCTCAAACCATATCCTATTATATTCAAAAACATAAAAATCCTTAACAAAGTGCACACTCAGTCCACACACTTTCCAGCTTGAACTGCCAATCTGCCATAGACTAAGTGCAATGGCTTCCTCAATGGCGTTCAAGCCCTTCACTGGTCTCCGCCGATCCACACCCGTCTCAACACGGGAATCAACCCTTCTCGTCAAGCCTACCTCCATCAAGATCAACCCCTTTATCAAAGCTGGCCTTAACAGCCCCAAGGTCTTTTTTTCCTTCTTTTTTTAATCAAGTTTTGTTATTTGGTGCATGAATTATGCTACATTTTGTGTCACATTGTTCATTATTCTATGATGACTTTCGATTCGCTATTATTTGGCTTTGGAATATGTGAAGAGCAAAGCAAAGGGCTCTATAAATTGTTAACTACTCCCTCCCAGGTCATTTGTTTAAATATTTCATTTTAGGATGTCTTATTCATTTGTTTAACTTTCTATTTTAGGAAGGTTATCTGAGTAATTTGATCATACGTTCATTAAGCTCCACTTGTCATCTACTAATGACCACCACAAAATGGTCTCCTCCCCTTTCCTTGGTATTTGTGCTAAAACCAAAAGTAAATAAATGACGGCGACGGAGGGAGTCTTTCTTATATTGAGTAGCAAACAGTTTATATATTTGTCACATTGTTGATTATTCTAGTTAGCAACCTCTTTGTTTCTGTAACAAAGGGGTAAGGTTGCGTACATCCTTTCATTGATGTAGATTAGTTTCGAACTCAGGTCCTCGACAAGTCGACAACCTTACTTAGCTATGGCATGGTCCGAAATAAACCAAGGGGGAAAGGATATGCCATATAAAGACTCAGTTGGCTTCAATACATGAACTCCTGATAAGCCATATCATACCCTCTGTAAGAATCTGATAGTTTTTCACTTTACCAGGTCGAAGGCCGGAACCTGCGGGTGGCCGTGATTGGTGGTGGGCCTGCAGGAGGGGCTGCAGCAGAGACACTAGCAAAGGGAGGCATAGAAACATTTCTAATAGAGCGAAAGATGGACAACTGCAAACCATGTGGGGGAGCCATTCCATTGTGTATGGTAGGGGAGTTTGATTTACCCTTGGACATTATCGACCGTAGGGTAACAAAAATGAAGATGATTTCGCCATCAAATGTGGCTGTGGATATTGGGCAAACTCTAAAGCCACATGAGTATATAGGCATGGTTAGAAGGGAAGTTCTTGACGCTTATTTACGCGAGAGAGCTGCTAGTTCTGGTGCAACTGTGATTAATGGATTGTTCTTGAAGATGGACATTCCTAAGTCACCTAATGCTCCTTACAAGCTTTATTATACTTCATATGACAGTAAAACTGGTGGGATTGGTGTTAAGGAGACTCTTGAGGTTGATGCTATTATCGGTGCTGATGGTGCTAATTCCAGGGTTGCTAAGAACATTGGTGCTGGGGATTATGAATATGCCATTGCCTTCCAGGTTAGATCTTGTAACAAACTCATGATGTACCCGGTTTTCCTTTAGTGCGATAACGGTTGTTTCTCTATGGTGAATACCTTAAACACATAATGTTCATTCTTCCAGGAGCGCATCAAGATACCGGACTCAAAGATGACATACTATGAGGACCTGGCAGAGATGTATGTTGGGGACGATGTCTCCCCGGACTTCTACGGCTGGGTGTTTCCTAAATGCGACCATGTAGCAGTCGGAACAGGAACAGTTACCCATAAGTCTGACATCAAGAAGTTCCAACTTGCCACACGCACTCGTGCTATGGACAAAATTGAAGGAGGAAAGATCATCAGAGTTGAAGCACATCCGATTCCTGAGCACCCAAGGCCAAGACGTGTGCTAGATCGTGTGGCACTGGTAGGGGATGCAGCTGGGTACGTGACCAAGTGTTCAGGTGAGCATTGCCTAACATCTATGTTCGATAAATGGAGTCGATCGACCCTACTTGATAATTTAAAATTAGTTAAGAACCAAAGAAAACCACAAATAGATTCAAATAAAACCTCGCAAATTCACTGACCCATATTATAAACTAGTAACCTTTTGATCTCAGTTTTTAGTGGGTTTACTGGTATATGCATGGGGAAAGTTGAATTGGGTTGATCTCACACTCTCACGCAGTATGAGACTACTCTCAAGCTTGAAAACACGGGTTCAACTTCAAACCCTTACGACACAATCTTTGTAATTTTTTCACTCGACTTGATTCTCGTCTTGGGTCTGCCATTGTAGGGGAGGGGATATACTTTGCAGCAAAGAGTGGAAGAATGTGCGCAGAAGCGATTGTGGAAGGTTCAGGGAATGGAAAGAGGATGGTGAATGAAGCAGACTTGAGAAACTACTTATCAAAGTGGGATAAGAAATATTGGCCTACATACAAGGTGTTGGATATCTTGCAAAAGGTATTCTACCGGTCAAACCCAGCCAGGGAAGCATTTGTGGAGATGTGTGCCGATGAGTATGTACAGAAGATGACTTTTGATAGTTATTTGTACAAGACTGTGGCTCCTGGAAACCCCTTACAGGACTTGAAGTTAGCCGTGAGGACGGTTGGTAGCTTGGTGAGGGCATATGGGCTGAGAAGAGAGATGGAAAAGATTGAGGCTTAAGAGTTACTTATTCGCTCATGTTTTTTTTTTGTAGTTATTGTCTGTAATTTGGTTCGAGATCTTGAATACTGTTTTGAGATGCAACATTGCCATGTAAGTAGAGAAAATTATTCTCCCTGATACATCTTTTAGGCTGTTAATCATTGTTTCCAAGCCGTAAATTTGCTGTAAATTTCTTATGTTATGCAGCTGTAAGCTTGAACCATTTGCTAAAGCTGTATGAAACTTTTGTGTTACATGGCTTAGCTCAAGCTGCTTCTAGTCAGTACATCAAGAGGTGGGCACATTGGGAACTATATCTGCTGCTCTGAAAAGATGTATACTATACTACTATGAGTACTAGCAACTAGTTACTCAATTAACTAAAATGGGACAGTTAATTTATGTAACACTTTGACAGGCTTAGGGACTATGGCCTTACTGAACGAAATAATTGGCAGTTTGGCACGGTCTTAAACCAAGTAAACAAAGAACTGGTATCAATCACCACACAGTTTGAACAAACTGAAGCCATTAAGAATTTACTACTGTGTACCTCGTAAAAAAATCATCGCAATTCTTATTTCTAAAATTAGCGTGATACCAGAACTCCATTCTTCCAAATTCAAACGCCCCATACATTCAAAATCTCACCCAAAGGTGGACTTGGGGCTCTTGGATTTGAATTAAGGAGTATTACAGTAATGTTCACGATCTCAGTTATTGAAGATGTTGGCTAACGCACCTGGTCAAGTCACTGAGGGTGGTATCATGGCCTGGGCCCGAACTTGTAAGAAACAAAATTGCCCGTCTGCTTCCCTTATACCAAGAGACGAATTGACCTATGGAGAAGCCGTGTTTAGGTAAAACGCTGAAACTTCACCCTGTAGACTTCATGATTCACCCACATAAATAATGCTCTTCCATTGTTGGGCGCTGTAAAAATGAAAGAAATGTATTAATTAGTACAGGGACTACGGAGTATTAATTTATGTTCAGGGGTGTTCCATTGTGATGTCTAAACACCAAGACATGACCACATACCTGGTATAAAGATTTTCTTTTGGGCCTCTCTTGTCTCTTACTTGCATTAGGGCCCGAAAATGGAGTAGCCTGATGCCCATTCTCTTTTTCTGTAGGAATTGACCATATGACATTTTGAGTCTCCTCAATGTAGAATGACTTCAAGAGAACCGTATACCTTGTCAAGCAACTACCAAATGTCACAGCAAGAGCAATTTCCTTCTCTAAAAAGATGAATCCTATTCCTATCACGGATTATCACTTTCCGATTATAAGTTGCAGAAAATACTTTGGCAAAATGATGGCAATCAGCACAAATTCTAATACTATTGGCGACTCTTATTGTTGCGCCTGGAGGAGTTGAGAGAACTCCAAAAGCAATGGCTAGTTTTTCACTATGATAAAACAGTGCTCTCTCCTTTTCTGTTGCATTCAAGTCGTGTAATTCCGAAGATATTTGAGGTACATATCCAGCAATCTTCAATTGCTGCAATATTTCATGGACCTTTGCATATATCTCATCCTTGCATGGATGTGAGAAGTCATTAGGGACAAATTCATGCACCGTTCCTTTCAGTTCAACTGTACTACACCCAGGTGTTGTCATGATTTTCTTATCCTTCATGAAATTCCTTAGTTCTTTTACTTTATCCCATTTCTGATTAGAAGAATAGGTGTTCAATAGCAGCACGTAATCCCCGGCCTCTTGTGCTTTAAGTTCAACAATATGCTCAATGGCTTGCTCTGCAATATAAGAATCTTTAAATGTCCGGCAAGCTCCAAGCAATGTCCTCCAAATTTTAGCATCGGGCTTGACTGGCATAGATAGTATTAGATCATATGCTTCCCTGAGTAAACCACGGCGACCTAAGATATCAACTGCACAACTATAATGATGGGTGTTGGGATGTATCCCGAACTTCTTGTTCATATTTTTGAAAAGCTCGAATCCCTCATTCAGTAAACCACTATGACTGCACGCATACAAAACAGTGGTCAGAGTCATCTCATCCGGAGCAATGCCCGCCTTTTGCATCTCCAAAAAACAATTGACAGCATCTTTTCCGTACCCATTCATCCCTAAACATGATATCATGGTAGTCCACGTAACCAAGTTCTTAACAGGCATTCTCTCAAAGACCTTATAAGCCTCATCCACAACCCCACAATTCGAATACATCGAAATGAGAGCATTATTCAGATTCATATGATCACCATACCCATGTTTCTCCACATACTCCCAAACCCTAACACCAAAATCGAGCGCACCCAAATGAGCACAAGCTTGAAGCAGCAACAAGCAAGTAACCTGATCAGGCCTACATACACTCCCCAAACTTATCATACTATCAAAAACCGCCAAACTATCCCTAGTCCTCTTATTACTCAAAAAGCAAGAAATCAACGCGTTATAAGAAATCGTATCTCTCACAGACATTTCATCAAACACCTTACACGCATCCTCGCCTTTCCCACAAACCGAATACAATTCAATCAAACTAGTCATCAGAATACAATCCCTCAAATGCCCACCTCCCAAAACCCACCTATGAATCTGCATTCCCTCAATCAAACCTGACCTCTTCACGCAACACTTCATACAAAACGAAAGCGTTAAAGCGTCCGAAAACACGCCTTCTTGCCTCATCACCTTATACAACATTAACCCACGATCAAAAAACTCAGTTTTACTGAATACCCTGATCATAACATTGTAACGGTAAGTATCCGGTTCCGGAATTTGATCGAAAATTCGACAGAGGTGATGAATGTTGTGAGGGAAAACATAGGAAGCTTTGGAGAGAAACTTAAGGGAAAGACGAGGTTGGTAGAAAAAAGAGTTTCGGATGAATTGGGTATGAAGTTGGAGGAATTGGGTAGTTGATGAACAAGATTGTAGGAGATAAAAAAATTGTTGAATTTTTTGTTGGTATAAATTGTATTGATGATGATGGTTTTGTTGAGGTTGAGGTGAGGAATTAGAAGGGCTGGTTTCGATGGCGGGGAGAGAGGCTGATGAATACGAGACGAAACGGGGAGAAGTGGCGAGACGATGACGGAGAAGGCAAGTATATGTTGGCATTTTGGGGTTGTAACAAAGAGAGACAGTTACACAGTAGTACAGTCGACTGTGGTCAATGTTTTGGTTGTGGCGCCAAATATAAGGAGGATCATCAACTTCAAATGAGGTATGTGAATCTGTGATAGGTACTCCTCTCATCCACGAAAATGTTATAGGTCGATTTCGATTGGCTTAGTTTTCTTTCTTTATTTTAAAAAAAAATGAGGGATGTGATGATAATGAGATATGAATTGAGTTGCGATAAGTCTCTTTTAAATCCGCTTTTAAAATGTAGGTTTGAGTGGAATAAGTTTTGTTTTTGGATAGATCGGTGTCTGGAACTCAAATTGAATCTATCTAAATGCTCATATTAACTAGTAAAAGCTTGATTTCGTTTATTAAAAGCTTTTGAGTTTGATTTCCGTTGCATTGTACGAGTAGAATTTAAGAAGAAGAGAGAGTATTGTTACTTTTCTATTAAGCTATTTTGATACCTAACTCGTATCTAAATTAACACAAATAGAGTAAACTAAAAAGATCAAAATAATTGAATAGTCTACAATTCAGCATGACCCTAATTTGGATCAAATATACATATGAAATAAGTATATTACGAGTATCAAATATGATGTACCTTAATTTTGTATGGCGACTCCAATATGTCATGGATGGCTTGATGCCAATTTTCACTCCTATGAATACATTAGTTCAAACCTTTTGCCTTAATTACCAACACTTATTAACTCATCTAGAGTTTTTTAAAATTAAACCACGCTTCATGTCAACTCGAACTAATACCCGTACAGCCGTACTCCGTATCAAACTACTTTCTACAACATATTATCAAGCATACATCCTTAACATCATTGTACTAAAAGAAAATCATAAAATCACAAATGAAAAAACAATCAAAATACATTGAACAACATCACAATTACCTAAACATGCAAAATTACTCCCTACAATTCTGTTCAAAATTACCAATTATTACAAATCCAACCTTAACTACAAAATCCAATGCAACAACAGTAACAAAAACTTACAGGAATGCAATCAGAATCTTTAAACAACAAAGTAACTAAATGATTATGACATTTACCAAACTGTCAAAAGTTGATCAACTGTACTAATTACCCTCTAATTTTTTTACTGCCACTCCACAGTAAATCCAAGAATAGAGTTTAGATGAGCTTGAAATACTTCTTATCAGCAGCATTAACCAGGAATTTCCCATCTTTACCACATTCACAGTTGAAATTCACCACAATCCATTCACCTGACAGCTTCTCTACTGCAACTGTTTCTTCTTTCTTCATTCTCTTCACATTTTCATCCTGTAATTACATTAATTTACCAATGTTAATCACTTTATTCACCAGTCTTTAAATTAAACTTAAATAATGAATGGAATGTTAAGAAATCATCAAAAAACCTTGTGAGTTGGGCTTAGTGACACTGGATCAGAGATTGTTCTCCTAAGATTCGATGGCGAAGACGATGATGATGGTGGTAGTGGTGGTAATTGCCCCATCAGATTCCGAGACACGGGACGAGATGATGATGAGCTCTACATCAAATATTTACATACATTCATACAAAATTAATCGATTAAATCATTCAACAACATAGAATATGTATCAAACATTCATAAAATTAACTAATTAATTAATCAATCGATAATGAAATTTCTTTTCTCAAATAAACAATTGGAATTTTAAATTACATTCATAATTTTAGTCAATTCCGCAATAAAACCACCTCAAAAAATTAAATCATTTCCAAAAATTCAAGAACTTTATATAAAATTATTGGAATTTTAAATTAAATTCATAGAATTAGTTAATTATTCAACAAACCCACATCAAGAAAATTGGAATTTCATGCAAAAACTAAAGAAAAACGTGAAATAATTGAAAAACAGAGACCTTGAGTGTGAAATGACTGTTATCACCGGAAAGATGCGGCAACAGAGTAACGGGATCAGAAACGCTCCTCTTAAGCAGCTCTGGTGACGGTTGCGGCGGAAGCGGAGGTAGTTTTGGTGGGGACGGTGAGAGGTCAAGCGAAGAGAAGGTTAATGGAGAGAGTGAAATCTTGGGAGGCGAAGACGAGGAACAAGAGAGTGATGGAGAAAGTGAAGGCGACTGAGATTGCGAGTGTGATAATGGTGAGTAGAAAGGTGAAGATGGTGATTTTGATGTTGATCTTGTTCTCGGTTTCGATCTTTTCATGAAATTACGAATCTTCCTCCTTATTGACAATGATGATGGAGTTGCAGGAGATTTCTGTGTTGTTGTTGAAGAAGTTGTTATGTTTGTGGAAATTGGGAGAGGTGGTTGTTCAATGGAGGATGAAGGTGAGGAGGAGGAGAAAGAAGCAAGCTTGAGAAGATGGCGATGGTGGGCACGTAGTTTGTTGAGGAAACGATGTCGTTTTCTTGCTGCTCTGTCAGGGATTCTTGGTTTGGATTTCACCATTGTTGGGTTTTGTTGAAGATGATGTGTAGGAGGTTGTTGGTGAGGTTGTTATGTTTGTTGTAGACGGTTTTTTGCGTGTTGTAATTTTGAGGAATGAATTGGTGGTTCGTTTGTATAGCGTTTCTGTTATCCTCCTGTATGGCTGTATATATAGTGATACTAGAGCCTAGAGGGTCTATGACACAGGGGAACTTTCTTCCTTCTGATAACGAGTTACGAAAAATATACCGAGTATTAGCCTACTGAGTAAGACTAGTAACTATGGATATGTTGCGTTGTGTTCGGATTGACTCGACTTGAAATGTACCGAGTAATGTTCTTATGGCTTTTTTTTAGACAATTGAAAAATTAATCCTTCGTTTTTTTCGCAGTTTTTACTATGATGATCAGGATGCTCATGCAACGATGATAGTGATTGTGCTTTCTCTAACTGATCAAAATCGCTTTGCTAGGGTACATAATGTAAGATCATTATCCTCGCGTGTAAAGAGAGTCGAGTGAACTAGACGGTATAACCGCTGCACGCGATTTTTGGTCATCATAGGGAAAAATGGAGTAGATAACTTTAAAAAATGACGCTGCTGTTTTTTAACTATGCTTATCGTAAAGGATGCCCTGCGAAAAACTTAACACCCTTCCCCGATTGAACTAAATAAAGGGAGCTTCGAGATAAAAAGGATGGAGAAGATAACTTTTATAAGTGACGCTATTGTTTTTTGTCTGCTCTCTTCGTGAAGAATGCCCTGCGAAGAAGTTAAAGCCCTTCCCCGATTGAACTAAGAAAAGGGATTCCAACCGCCAAACTATTTGTATTCATATTCGTATTAAACTTCAAATCAAAACGTACATCCAGTATGGCGGTGTATGGGCAGTTGGAATCCCTTTTCTTAGCTCAATAAGCAATGCTCAACAAAAGACCACAGTTGACACAGTACAATATCCTTGTGATAGAGTCGGTCATGTCTTCTTGAGAGACCAATCCCCAAATTCCAAAACCTACTTGACAGCGGCTTTAGACAAGAATTTGTGATTTATTCCCAACTTGCCAACAGACAACCTCAAAATTTAGCAAAGAAGAAATGAATGAATAAACCATAAAATAGCACATGGAGAATACGAAATCAGAGATATCTCAAAGCAAAATCCAGTACAATGTAGTGATGCAACAAAAAAAAGAGGTAGCCAGAGTACATATTTCAGTGATATCATCACCCGGAGTTTAAATAGAGCATAGGCCAGATTCACCTTTTAGACCTGCCGCCTCTTCCCCAGCCACGCCCACCACCACCACCACGACCACCACCTCCTCTTCCTCCACCACCACCACCTTTCTTTCCAGAAGCATTGCCACCCAGTGCCTTGTTCACATCAGTTTTTATCTTCATATTTTCAGGCAAGGGCAGTATGTGATCCACACACTTCCTAAAACTAAAATCTTCTGCCGAACTTTCATCTCTAACAGCGAAGAAACATCGACTTTGCCATTTAGGATGATACCGGATCTCAAAGGCAGTAATCCCGGAGCCAATCTTCTTGTCCGGTTCTGGATGGCCTTTCTTGATGAGGTCCAGGAGTACCATATATTCATACTGTTGTGCAAGCAAATAATTTCAAAGCAGTTAACAAGGTTTTCATAGTATATAAACAATGGCGTAAATAATTTAACACAAATTCTTAAACAGCTTTACTAAACAATTAAAGAACTAAATTAGTCCAATTTCAACATAGGCAATAATCCTTGCAGCGACTTACATTTGTTCTAGTAACCATTTTGTCTTCAGCAATGATTTTTTTTTCTAACATAGGCGGCTTTTCAAATACGTGAAGTGAATGTTCAAGATTGAGCCAAAATTAGTAACTTCCTCCCCTCAAAAAAAAAAAAAAAA
>LHUT01000570.1:18801-32525 GCA_001412135.1 Silene latifolia subsp. alba
ATCTGAACTGAACTGAACTGAACTTATAGGATCTGAACTGAACTTATAAGATCTGAACTGAACTGAACTTATAAGATCTGAACTGAACTGAACTTATAGGATCTGAACTGAACTGAACTTATAGGATCTGAAGTGAACTTAAATTAAGTGACTTTAAGTCCAAAAGTAGAGGGCCTAAGGATAATGAGAGGATTGTTGCCGACCCACGTGTAAAATCTTCCAAAAGAAAAACCCACAAATTGTAGGAATCACACAGTTTAGTGCGAGTTTACCGACGTCCCTTCCCAACAACACGTTTGATTGTGGCTTTCCAACATTTATTTGTGAATTGTGATTACCATTCATTGTTCACACAATAACCTCCTCTCCTCGGTCTTCATGTCATTGTTTTTGACGTGCACTTTGACTGAGGTTTGCTTTTTTATTACATCGAAGTTTGTATCTTTGTTTCCTTGAACTTTGCAAATCTGGGTTTTTTATCTTTCAATTCATGTTTGTTCCATATTCATTTGATGTTTCTCTTGATGCCCACTTCAAATTTAGGGCAACCCATTTGCTGTTTCTAAATGATTCTGCTTTCTGTACCTGCAAGTTCTGATCTTTTCCAAGTTTTCTTGCCCAAATCACACCATTTTTGCCCATGTAAGTTTGATGCAAGGAGAAGACATTGTAGCTTCTCCTTGCTGTGTTTGAATAGAGATAAGAGGAGAAGGTTCTTTAAGGATAAGTGTCGGCCTAATAACTTGATTAAGAAAGGGTTTGTTAGGGCTTGTGCAATTCCTTCTGATGGTGTTGGACATAATTTTAATGTAGAAGTAGCTAATTCTGCTAGGAGGGGTGCTAATAGTATTGTCTTGAGGCGATTTTCGGACGAGTTGGATAATGATGAGAATAGTGATAGGGATTTGGGTGTGTCACAAGAACCTATGCAAGTGGGTTCCAATTTTACCAATTTTCAGCAAGACCCTATTGTGGATAAGCTTAGGACTCAGTTAGGGGTGATTCATCCTATTCCAGCTCCTCCAATAAACCGGAACGTTGTTGGGTTATTTGTCTTCTTTTTCTTTGTCGGGGTTGTTTCTGATAAGATATGGAATCGTTTGAAAAGGAAGAAGTCTCAGGTTGCATTGTGGCGCCAAACGCCCACAAGTTTTTCTATGCTCCTAGAAAAGGATTTGCAGAGGAAGGAGTCAGTGGAATGGGTGAACATGGTGTTGGGAAAGCTTTGGAAGGTTTATAGACCGGGTCTTGAGAATTGGATCGTTGGTTTGTTGCAGCCTGTCATTGACGATTTGAAGAAACCGGATTATGTTGAGAGAGTGGAGGTGAAGCAATTCTCTCTAGGGGATGAGCCGTTGTCTGTTAGAAGTGTGGAACGCAGAACTTCTCGCCGTGTTAATGACTTGCAGTAAGCTGTCTTTGCCTATTATCTTTTATTTGTTACATCTCCTGTTTTATGTTGAGAAGAGGTCGAAAGAAAATAAGAGAGCTCCCGACCCCTGCTTCCCAATATGTGAGTTGCTACTCCTGAAATGCACATTTGCAGGTGTTTATGTGCATATGCAACTTCCCATTTTGATTGTGAGATTGCCCGTGTGGAGACTCTTGTTATAATTCAATGTTTGAGGCATGTCATATGCTGTCCCGTTTAACTTTGGTGGTCAATCAATGTTATTGTTAGCCAATATAATTTCATACAATCAAATAACTCCAAACCTGTTTAAAAATGTCAATATGATAATTTAGTTTTAATAAATCATGCATGACAAACTTTTATTTGTATCTGCATGTGATGGAGGAAATAGCTTGTTAAAACTTCCAAGAGTTGACACTGTTTTTGCATCTCTCTAAATATGAGGTTGCTAACTTGGCATAACAAGTTTATATGAGCGTGGATTCACTTGTTAGTAATTAATGTTTAGAGATATAACTTGTCAGTTGAATTTCTTTCTTTTTAGATAGGGCCATCTCATGAATCATGATCCATGTGAGACATATGGTTTCGTAAATATTGATGTAATGATGATGAGTTATGTTGGGTTGCTCAGCTGCTTTTTCTTGGTGCTGTTACTTTTTCCAGGTACCAGATAGGGCTTCGATATACTGGAGGTGCTCGTATGCTTTTGATGCTGTCATTGAAATTTGGCATTCTTCCTGTCATGGTGCCGGTTGGTGTTCAGGATTTTGACATTGATGGTGAACTTTGGGTCAAACTACGTTTAATACCCACTGAGCCTTGGGTTGGAGCAGTTCAATGGGCCTTTGTTTCCCTTCCAAAAATAACTTTTGAACTGTCACCATTTCGCTTGTTCAATCTAATGAGTAAGTCATTATCAGAAGTCCATAATATGTATTAGGTGTATGCTTCATGTATATACTGTAGGCTTTAGGAGATGGAGCTATATAATAAACTGTTACCCTAAAATCTGATCAGAATTGCCGGATTAGGTTGCTCTCAAGATACCTGATACTCCATTTCGTAAAAGTGATAATGTTCTTTTTATGAAGACATTATTTCACACTACTTTTCTTGTCAGTCTGTTTCATTAATCTCTAGGATATGAAAGTAATAGAATCCCGAGTTCCCCCCGTGATTTTCTTTTGTGTTTATTTGAGTTTTTCATCAGTTTGAGTACATATGCTGACTTGTCTTTTGTTTCTTTGGATAACAACAGCAATTCCCGTCCTTTCTATGTAAGTTTAGTCCCTAATCTTTTAAGTTCATTCCCCTTTGTTGGTGAAACTCAGTTCAACTCTGATAGTTTTTTTGGTGTTGTATTCATATTCAACTAAATTCATATTACCCAATTCTCAAGAGTTCTTGCATATATCCGGGGGAGGGGTTAATATTGTTTGTATTTATGCTTATCCTAAAACAAGCTTCATTCATTCCTAGATTAAAATGGAAAGATAACGCACTGAAACCTATTAGGTCCGTTATATAAGGCATAGCCTTGCGTCATACAAAGGTTTATTTTTTGGCAGAAAATTCTAATATATTTAGAAATACTCATGCAAATAAAGGATGCTTGATATGAGGCATACACCTTTGCCTTGAAGTAGTGGGTTTTCACCGTCTTAAAAGGGTGAAATTGTTACCAATTCTTATAATTGTGTCTCATTTTGTCTTACCATCATTTGTATTTTACCCAGTATTTTAATTATAGGTAATTCTCACACTTGTATTTATTGTATTTATTATTAGGTTTTTGACAAAACTTCTGACGGAAGATTTGCCAAAGCTCTTTGTCCGCCCAAAGAAGATTGTCTTGGACTTTCAGAAAGGGAAAGCAGTCGGACCTGTAACTAATGATTTTAAACCAGGAGATGTGCAAGAAAAAAATAAGGACTTTGTTGGAGAGCTCTCAGTGACTCTTGTTGATGCTCGTAATCTCTCATATGTTTTATATGGTACTCTTCTTTTATTAGCAATCGTCATGATAATTATGTCTCATTGCTGAAAATGCCCCCAAAACTTGTTTACCAAAACTATTTGTCGGTTTAACGTTGGCTAATCTTAGCCCGTGCAGCACAGGTATGCTTTATGAACCGTATACTACATATAGTATTTGAAAAAACATGATTAATTATAAATTCTATTTGAAATTATTTAAAAAGACATGCTTTTATAAACATTCATACTGTAAAGTATCAGTTGGTTTCCTGTAAGGCGGTTTTACACTATTAGAAGTCGTTTGGTTCGCAACGGGAAAATGCAATGCCTAGGAAGTTCTAATTACTATGCTATTCTAATTCATGTGAATTTGAAAAAGTTGTTTGGTTGCATGTGGGAAGTGGGAACTCCAATTCCATAGGAACTTCTACTTACCTAGGGGGGCTAGGTAAGCAACTTACTCCATTATGGAGGAATTAGAGTTCCTAGGAAGTTCCGATTCATGTGAATTGGGGCAACCAAACAACAAGCCATTTTTACACTTCCCATGATTACAATTCCATGTGTTTTTTATGGGCAACCAAACAAGTCCTTATTGTGTTATTTGTGTACAACGGATATCATTAACATCCAACAATCAGATGCTAGGAGGCAGTTATCAAAAGGATCTGTTTTACAATATTCACGTGTAAGGCTGCCTTGCACAAGAATATGTGGTAACGTATTTAAACATGTTAGGACATAGTTTGGCAAAGACAAAATCGTTCGGCTCCTAGCATCCGATTGTTGGATGATAATGGGGGTGATGAACAGTTTTTTTTTTGTTGACTCGACTTTTTTTCTTTTTGTATTTAAAAAGTTTTCAAAAGCCAAATATCACATTAAGCTGATGTCATTAGATCATCAAAGATGCATTCTTCTACTACCAACATTAGCACCTGTCCACTACTTGTCTGGTAGACGGTAGTCACTTCTTCTCATAACCAGTGGTAACTTGTAAGTAGGGTACTTTCACAGGGGTTGGGTTTTACACAGTTACTTTGTATTTTTCAACTTTTGTTTGTATAGGTGATGTGGATCATTCACAGGCCTCTATTTTTGTTGCTTTTATATATAGATGATTATTCCTATTTAGGTTGCTTATTGAAAAGTTTGAATCTTTTTCATAAAATCTGTTCAGGCAAAACCGATCCATATGTTATTTTACGTTTGGGAGATCAAACAATACGCAGTAAGAAGAATAGTCAAACCACTGTCATCGGGCCACCTGGTGAACCAATTTGGAATCAGGTAGTGAATGTTTTATCCTTTTGGTACTGTTATCCCTTTATCGATAATCTGTAAGGTACTTACTGACATTTTCTACTGCCATATCTAGGATTTCAATTTGCTTGTTCAAAATCCGAAGAAACAGAAGCTTTACGTTGAAGTTGTTGATTCCCTTGGCTTTGTGGATGTATCGACTGGTACGGCAGAGGTAGTTTGTCCTTGTTCTCTGATGTCGCCTCATTCATTTATCAATATGCTTGTATGTGTGCAAATCTATGTTACTCCAACCCTTCACTTAATCACTTAATCGGCGTAACTGAGGCCGGCACGCTGCCACGACCTACTTAACGACCACCACAACCTTTACTGCCTTTCGGCTTTTCCCACTTTGCACGACAACGACCTCTCTTGACGGCGACACCGTTGACTTCGATGTTCCACTTAATCTATGATGCTCCTACCGTAACTGAGTCTGAGGCCGGCATGCTGCCACGACCTACTTGGTGACCACCACAACCTTTACTGCCTTTCAGCTTTTCCCACTTTGCACGACAACGACCTCTCTCGGCGGTGACACTGTTGACTTCGATGTTCCACTAGCCTACCCATAGACAAACTTTCATCTAACCCCTCTTCTCCTTCAACCTGACGACCTCCTTTCTACACCAGCAGTTTTTTTTTCCTCTTACCTCCAAAACAAGATCTACAAGGAAAGGCATGTAATTTTTCCAAACAACCTCCATCGTTGTATTCTCCGGCCTCTTGCGCCTCAGTTGGTGGTCATCGTCGCTTTCGAAGTGGTGGTTCGGTGATACAACAACAGTGGTAGTTTGGTTTTGGGTGGTCGGACTGTAGTGGGCTGTGGTAGCGGTGTCGCATGACGAGTAGTTCGGGTACTCTGGCGAGTTTGGTAAGTGTCGCGGTGGTCCGATGCTGAGGTTGGTGCTCCGGAGATTTTTATGGCGGTGGGACATGGTTAGATGGAGCATGGAGGCAATGGGGATGAAGTGTTTTTTGACTTGATCACTTTTTGTTAATATGGGTTTGCATTAATTGGGTCCATTTACTATCTATTAGTGTATTCTAATCATTTTTGTTAAGTACCTTGTATAAGCAAAGGGGAGAAACAATATATATATTTCATGATGCTATGACAGTACACCATTTTATCTGTCTTAGACTTTTATACAATAACATAATCACATATTTTGTAGTGATTAAGACACATAAGGTATTATACTTCTTTGGTCATGACAAATTTGTCAAATCTGGTTATTTTGCCCTGAATTTTGTATGTATAGGTGTTTGTGGAAGAAAAGAAAAAGAAGTCCATATTCTGGTTTAAAGTCATCTGATCTTATGGTGCAATATTCAGGTGGATTTGAGTACACTTCAAGACACTGTGGTAGCAGATAAGGTAGTTGTCGTGACCGGAGGTTGGAATCTTCTTAGAAAGGGAAACTCAGGCGAAGTACTTCTCCGGCTAACTTACAAAGCATATGTTGAAGATGAAGAGGACGAGGGGACAAAAAAAGATGTGGCTACCACTGACATCTCAGAGGAGGATGATGCTTCTGATACTGATGAACCAGATGTTACTTACAAGCAAAGGCCAGAGATCCCGATACGCGATCTCGGCAAAGAATCGTTTATGGATGTTCTTGCTGCTTTAATTGTGAGTGAGGAGTTTCAAGGCATAGTTGCATCGGAAACTGGAAATCCTAGAGTCGGGAACGGTTTCACTAGTGCAAAGACGGTAACACCTAAGCCTAAAGGTGAATCGATTTCTTCGGGCGATAGTCAAACTTCTAAAGGTACTAGTCTAATGCTAACTCTACTTGAGGAGTTATTTTGTCCAGCTTGTTCGTCTTATTCAAAAGGGTTTTTTACTTGCAGGGTCTGCAGTATTTTGGCTAGCTGTGATAACTATTGTTGCGGTTGTGATTGCTCTTAATGTCGGTGGCTCAAATCTTTTTAATCCCTGACTTTTTTTTGACAGAACCGGTGAGTGCCATCTTTGGCTTTTCTTAAGGGCAAATAGTACCTAACATTTGGTTTCTTTGTGTACGTTTTGTCATGTTTAATGTTACTCAGACTTGGTCTGAAGGTATCCGTCATCCGACTAGACTAATTCATGAAAAGCTCTCATGTTTATGGTTTAGAATTAAGTGTCTTAGTGTCATATCCTTGTCCATGTCTTAGTTTCAAGTGTCCGATAAAGTAAGCCAGCTAACATGAAGAGTCGGAGTAACATAAGTTGAGAAGAATGCTATAAGCAAGTCTGGTGGTTCATACTGTGATGCTTATTGTTTCCAAAGTGCAATAGAATCAAAGACTAGTTATTCTTTTGTTTTGGATTATTTTGGAATAAAGGAAAATGACTAGCTAAACTAGTAGCACAATTTTTTATTGTGAAGTGACGATCATATTGTGCAGTTCACGACACAATTTTCATCTTGGGTCATTTGGAAACACCTTGTTAGTGTTGCTAACACAAGCGTAAGGCTATGTACATCCAATCCCCCTTTACCCCGCTATTTGTGGGAGCCCTTGAGGCACTGGAGTAATGTTGTATAGTATGATGCTTACCCTAAGGAGGTTCAGTAACATCTATAGGTTCGTTGTTTGTAGACCGTAATTAGTAATTTCCATCTTCACTTTGCTTACTCCAGCATGAACCATTTGCGGTGCATCATTGTACTCAAATTATAATGGGCAATGAGGCTTATCTTATTATGCGATATATGAGATCTCCTTGGAATTATTCTCTCTTAGTTGCTTGATAAGACTTACCTAACCCTCTCTCCAAGCTACATATAACTATGGAGTAGAAGTCATTTTTAAACGTATGCGGCTTTCAATTATGGCATAAGTTCTAACATCGAAACACTATTGCAGCTTGATTCTTTTCTTTCTTAGAATGAGCTTTATCTTACAGGTAAAGTACACTTATTAAAGGTGAAGACATGTTTTCTGAGCATGTGAAGTTAAATAGCACATTGCTAAATGTCATTTACTCCCTTCGATTTTGTTTAGATATTAGCTAACCTAGCTGAAAATTCACTAAATGGTGGTGTTCACTAGGCCTGGCAAAATTGATCCGACCCGTACACAACCTGACACCCGAACTCAAGACCCGAGCTTGATCCGAAACCTGAATTGACCTGATTCACTATAAACCAACCTGGATGTTTATTGTTCCAAAATCATTATTATCCATGAATAAACTCAATAATAGTTGACCCGAATCCGACCCAGAGCAAGCAAACCTGAAATTGGCCCGCATTGAATCCGGCCCGATCCGAATCCGACCCGTTTGCTAGGTCTAGTATTCACTAGGCTTTAAAGCTCGTCAACATAAAGCTATTAATGTAGCCCCCTTTACCAAAATAAACCGTACTCTTATGTTGTGTTGCATTGTTGATGTTTTTATGTGACTAAAACTCAAATTTAGCTGTTGCCTGTGTAAATATACGTGATCCAGTTTAATAGGATTGGTAGGATTGGTAGCATACTGTCTCAATTTATATGGATTTAGCAGTCATCAAAGTGCTAAAGATATCTCTCTCTAAAAACCTCTCTCTTCTCTCTAAAAAAAAAAAGAAAACCCTAATTTCTTGCTTCTGACCCGTCCCTCCCCTTTCCAAACTCCACCCCCCTTTCTCCCCTTACCCTTCGCCAGAGATGGGGTTTCTCCTTGCCCCATCTCCGGTGATTGATCACGGTTCCTCTTTGCGGCGGCCCCCAATGGCCCGATCTCACCCCCCTCGTTCTCCGTTTCGTGGACTCCGTCCTGTTCGTCCGGTGATTTGGCTGGTTTTTTGCGGTCTTTTCTGAGGTTGGTCCGTTCCGCGTTCCCCTGTCCTGTCATCGAAGCGTCGCATGCGTTCCACGGGTGTTTCCCCTCCCTCGCCCCTTTCCCTACCCCTGGTAAGTCCCGTCGTCTTGTTTGTTGTTGGTCGTCGTGGTGTCTGGTCGATGAGCATAGCTCATCTAGGTGGTTTTTTCTGTTAAGTGGTGGTGGTCTTGGGACGATCTGGTGTTTCCCCTTCCCCTCGCCCCCTCCCCCACCAGATTTGGTCCTTTTTCCTGGTCTTCTTTTGTCTGTTTAATGTGGTTTTAGATGGATGGGTTGGATGTGTGCCGATGTTCATTTGGAATTTGGAGTCTCAGTTTCTGGTGTTTGGTTTTTGTTGGGTGGACGTGTCTTTGTGGATGGTGATCGCGTCCGGCAGTTTCCTGGTTGGGGTTAGGTCATGTTTGTTGGGGTCTGTTTCTTTTTGGTTGAGGCGTGTTGGGTAGGGTAGGGTGGATTTGGGTTTCCGGTGGTGGCGTTGGATGGGATTGAGGCGGTGGTTTTCTTGTCAAATGGTGTCACTCTTTCTTTTTCTGTCTTGTTTTTATTCTCTAATATTCTCCTTAAATAGGAGGCTTAGGCGTCTCTTTAGTGGTAAGCCAAGTCCCTTAAATGGTGCGGGTGTTGTGGTGCTTGTCTCTGGGGGTTCGTGCTGCTCATTGTGTGTTGGCTTTCTCGGTCCATCGGTACTATGCTCAATGGGTGCGACTTCTTAGGTGTAGGAGTTTTTTCTCCACCGAGGGCAGATTCCGTCTTGCTTCTCTTCTTTTCCTTCTACGTTCTTTTCGCAAGAGCTTAAGTGTACTTAGTCGTTGTCACTCCGTCGTTTGTATGTATCGACGGTTTGTGGTGGTCTTCCGTGTCAATGAAGATGACATCAACGTTCATGATCAAGCTACCGTCTTTTGCCTTCCTACCATCTTCTTCCTTGCTTACCTTAATGTTGTAAATTTATTTTTATTTAAAGGTTATGTTATCTCTTTGTATGACTTTGTAGTGCTAGATCTTGTTGTGAAGTGTCTGGTGCTACCTAGTCGAATAGCTTACTGTGTATCGGTTACATTAATGTAAGTTATTCACCTGCTGTGTTAGCAGGTTCTGAAGATATTTCCGTGTACTGTGTTAGCAGGTTCTGATACCATTGAAAGCAGTTGGAAGGTGATCCCAGCTAGAGTTTGCTGTTTGCTAGGGTCCTAGACTAGGTACAATCTTGCGGCGAAGGGAGTTTTGTGGAATATCCCCCAATCGGTACTTAAATAGTGCCTTAATGTATATTCTAAACTCAAATCTGGTCTTCCTCTTATATATAAACCACAGGATAACCTCATTGTTTCAGAAATCAAGGGAATTTTTATTCTAAATTTCATGATTCATAATTTCTTCAAGGATTATGGTTAGGCATATTGATTCCATTTGGACATCAAGGCTAATTGTCGTACAAACGCTATCGATCTGATGTTGTTGCATGTTAAATATCGACCTAGTATCAGATACAGTAGTCAAATATACAACTATCACCTATTTTTGAAGAAAAACCATATACCATGGGAGAATAAAGTCGCATGCACTTGGATGGATGGATAGTCAAGCTGAGGCTGAGGCTTTGCTATTGACCAATTTAAATTTAAGACGGATATTATTAATATGGAGAGATCCGTAATTCCGTAAACAAGGAGTTGCACTAACTAATTGTAAAGTTATTAAGATGATGGAGACATGAAGGGCACGAAACATGGTAAGTTGATACACTCTAAACAAATGTGTGTACAGTATGTAGCACTGCGCACGATCGTACTCCCTAATTTGATTACCAGTTAATCAAGTTGATTTAAGTGCGTTCATTGTAGGATATCAACTCTTGCCTGGTTGCCTCTATTATTTCAGATCGTCTTTATATTACTAATCATTTAATTAATCATTTGATTTCACTATAAGATGACCCTCAAGGTAAATCTAGTGCATGCAGTGTAGATTTTGGTGTTCAACCCCCTCTCTCTCTTCTCCTTCCTCATTTATTCGCATCTTCTCTGGTATTCCCGCTCTCTTTTCTTTCCTTTCAATTATTTCTTGTTGATATTTGCTAAAATTAGTTATTTTGTGTCATTTCAAGTTCGCCACACCTCCCATCGCTCTGTTTTGCTGGCTCTATATTTATGGTCACTCACATGGCCGCCTCTAGATTCGGAGGGTCCTGTGCAAATTTGTAAATGAGTCTCTCTTTATTACTTTCTCGCTTCACCGCGAAATTGGTTTCAAGCGGTAATTATGTGTTATAAACAATAGTAATGTAATTTAAGCCAAAATTTAAGATTTTAAACTACCCCAAAAAAATAAAAATGATTATTATGTTTGTCAATAGAACAATTTTGAGTTATTTAAATGGAAGAATATATGCAAAGAAAATACATCAAAACTACCCGTATGTGACTATGTGAGACGAGTGAAGAAATCGACTATCTTATAAACCCTTCAGCATGCAAGGACTCAAACAAGATTTTTAACAAAAATAATAAGAATGTTTACATGCATATGAAGTAGCAAATAAATAAAATGGCGCGGAGAATGAAAATATGGAGACTCGAGCAAGGGAAGACTCAGTGAAATATAAGTTGTTAAGCAACTGAGCCAAAACTAATTCAATAATTAGACCCCGTGCAATAAATGCACGGTATATATAATATTTTTTATAAAGAAATTAATTATATAATACTGATATTTCGTTAATTGTCCATATTTCTCGTTATTGTATTTTGCTTTGTTGACAATTAATGAAGAGGATTGAGTAATGTGTTGAAATGTATATTAAACAAAATATTTTTTTTTATCCACAAAGCTAATTATTTCAATTTTTAAATTCTGTCAATTTGTTTTGTCACGAAAGTAATAATATCGATTTACAGTTTGGTTTTATATGTAGTATGTGTCAAGTAATAATAATATTTTAGCAATTTATAGTTTCAAATAATAATAATATTATATAATAATAATAATAATAATAATAATAATAATAATAATAATTAAGTTAGAGTGTAAGAGTGAGTGTTGTCGGAATCGGGTTGNTTTTCGTTTATGTTTTTTTTTTTCTCGAAGACCAATGCCATTAGAGCTCAGATCACGAGCGTTAAACAGGGTCCTGATGTGAATTTTCATGAGGCGTGGGTCCGTTTCAAGAAGCTGGTGCGAACTATTCCGCACCTTGGGTTCGAGAAATGGAGCCTATGCAATCAATTTTATAATGGGCTTTATGACGATCAGAGGGCTATCCTGGATGTAGGACTGGGCATTGGACGGTCCAGACCGGAATTTTGGACCGGACCGGACCGGTTTGGGCGGACCGGAACCGACCCGGAAAAATTCAGGTCCGGTCCTCGGTCCATTGTTTTTTGCAATTCAGGTTTCCGGTCCGGTCCGGGTGAAAACCGGATTTTACCGGTCCAGACCGGTTAGACCGGATTTTACAATCTTTTATTTCTGATTTGGGCTGGGCTCTCAAATCTCGTATGTCAAATCTCGTAGGTCACATACTCACATACACTCACATTCACAAAATTACATTTCACACGCCGTTCTTCACTTCATCCCTAATTCCTCTTTAAAAAAACCCTAAATTTATCTTCTTCTTCCCTGATTCCTCGATCTAGGTCCGTCCTCAATCAGTTGTCAGTCTTGTCACTCAATCCTGGTAAGTTCTCACTCAAATCATCTTTTCCTTTTCGTTTTTTAATGTACAAATTTAATTAATTCGGCATTTTTTTTGGTTAATTTCTTTTAATATAATGATTTTAATTTATTTTATTTGTTAGTTTGATGAATATTTGAGTAATTTTGAGGATTATTGAAACTGTTTACAACAAATTCCTTCACATAGGATTGGTTTTGTATGTTCTATACAAGTGAAGTCGCCTGATTGTTTGAATAACAACATTTTCCAATGATGCAAGCAATGATGCAAGCAATTTCTACAACTAACAACTTGCATTCCTGATTCCGTTTTCCATATGCTTATAATCCAACACAGCTTTACTGTCCTGCATATTGCAGAGATTAGGTGCACAGGTGAATACTAATATTTCAACTGTCATTTGGAATCACGGCGTCAACACAAAATTCTCGTAATGTAAGATATTTTTCTCTTGATTTATTTCTTTAATAGTCTGTGTGGCGGTAGTTTTTGCACCATTGCTAATTTGTTTCTGATCTTATTTTTTTGTTATGTGATCTTATTTGTTAATGTAATAGATGTCGAGCTCCAAATCCAAAGCTTTCAATAGCACTCTTCAATCTGATGAAGCAACAGATTCCCCAATGGTGGACGTTTTGGATGATGAAACGCAAGAACAGATAACAAATGAGTCCCGAGGACGAGTGATTCCTGGAGGTTACAAACCACACCCAACAAAAATGCCAAAGGATGGACGTCGCTATATTATACGGAAAAATAAAAGGCGAGCAACTTATTGGGCAGACTACACTGAGTACTTGGATGATAAAGACCATCTAAGGGCCGAATGTAATTTCTGTGAAACTGCTACATTTGCAGCAGATTCTAACATAAATGGGTCAAAAAATGTGAGTCGACACTGGTTTAGTTGCTCAAAGAATCCTGCTAATAAGAGTAAAGGTAAACAATCTCACTTGGTCTTTGATCCTTTATCTAGTGATCATGAGGTTAAACTGAGCTATAAAGAAGTTACTGTGGAAGATGTTAGGAAAGCGTTAATATTCATGATCATAATTGATGAGTTGCCATATAGATTCGTAGAGAAGCCTGGGTTCAGGTATTTTATGTCAGTTGTCATGCAAGCCTTTCACATTCCTTCTCGTAAGACTGTAGCGCGAGATTGTTATCAGCTTTATCTTGATGAAAGAGCTAGTCTTAAAGCTTTTCTTAAAAAATCTTGCCAAAGGATATGTGTGACCACTGACTGTTGGACTTCAATTCAAAAGAAAAATTATATGTGTCTTACTGGACATTTTATTGATGATAACTGGAGACTTCAAAAAAGAATTTTGAATTTTTGTCCAATTGCGAGTCATAAAGGGGAAGCAATTGGCAAAGCTGTTGAAGATTGTTTGAATACATGGGATTTAGGTGATAAACTTTTTACCGTCACAGTTGATAATGCAAGTTCAAACGATGTTGCTTGTGCTTATTTGAAAAAGGTTGTGAAGAAAAATGGTGGCATTAGTGAAGGAAAGTATTTG